>SNQJ01S0073850.1:34424-46322 GCA_010110895.2 Picea sitchensis | reverse complement strand
ATGTAATTATGAAGATTATTAATAAAATTTAAACATCGCTACGTGCAGACCGACCACGAAGAAAGAGTGATGGGGGAATAAGCTTCCACAAGGTTGGGTAAGGGAGGAGGCTAAGTGTGTGGGTGTAGGGGCTAAGATAGGGGGCTTACCTCTAAAGGATATAATAATTTATTATTATTTCTTGAAGGCTAAGGTGGACATGTTGAGTGTTTTCCTAAGTTCCTATAAAGGGAATGTGTGCTAAGTGGAACTCACGTGACTCTAGGAAGACAAGTGTCGACCTGGGTACATGCAGTTAAAAGCTAAAGCGTCTGCAGTGTTGGGGGTTCGTGGGTCATTCTTCCAACCTCTGCCTAGGTTCACTGGTTATTTTTCCATCCGTTGTCTATCCTGTTTGGCTCCATCAATGACCTTTGTGTTTTTTCCTCTAGTCACACATCCTGAAACTAGTGAGAACCCATGGAATTATTCATGTCTTCGGTGAAACCCAGGTATTCTGTATTTTTCTGAGTTGTGTGGTGGCATAACTGTGGGCTGTTGTGGCCACACAGTTCCTGGACTGAGTGTGGCTTGTTGCCTTCTCTGATTCCTGTTTGAATGAGTGTTGAACCGTTACTATTGTCCTTACCTAGATGGAGCTGAGTCAATGAGTGTGATGAAGAAGCTGGTTGTCAGGCTCGTGGTAGAAGAGGCAGGTTTTCAGGACTGTGAGAAACTCTCTCCAGGTGAGAGAGTTTTCTAGGAAGTGGTTTTCTCGTAGAGAGAGTACAGCACCAACTACAGATCTTTGAGAATTCCTGATCCGACCTATTGTTGAGATCTAGAGAGGGAGGTGAAGCACCGATGGACTGTATTTGTGAAGGTGTATACTCCCAGGTGGAACAAGAATGTGGGGAATGAGAGTTCGTGAGTAGTGGGCATAAGAAGGCTCCCGGAGAGAATCCTTCAGGTTTCTCTATGCAATTTTCCTGCAACCTTAGCCTAGTCTAGGAATCCCTTGCCCTGGGTGGAGCTTAGTCCCAGCTCGGGGGTGACCTATTACTGAGCGTGATGAGCAGCGTGGTCTATGGCTGGGAGGTTGATGGAAGGTCTGCACATAGTTGGTGGTCTTCTAATAAAAGATAAGTACCATTTTTATGTTAATTTACATGCTGTGTAATGGCACATATGCTGTAATTGATGAGTATCGCCTGTATATGTTATATATGTTGCATGTGTAGGATTACTGTTATTTCTGCATTATTATGTTATATATATGTATAATAGTCATTCTATGTTTATATGGATGTGTATGTTTTTCTGCAAGTATCTTTGTGTGGCATAGCCCAATGGTTTAAGGATGGATATGTCATAGATCAAAATAGAGCATCAGAGCTACAGGAGTAGTGGCATTTCCTGACCTGTTGGAGGTCGGGGATGTTACAATATGGTATCATATCTTTAAAGGCTAATTTAAGGCTGTGTAGGTGGCATTGCCTGACCTGTTGGTGGTCGGGGATGTTACAGTAAAAATATCTTGTTTCAACCCTCATGTCATATTTTTGTTGCTGAAAAAGAAGAAAAATATGACAATCTAAGTTTAGAAGGTGAAAAACTGATAAATTGGGACCATAAAACAAGCTATGATGAATATTCCTCGCAATTAGAAGATAAGACAAGAATCTAGTTTCCCAAGCACTTCTAATTGTTATGAACTGCCCTATCAACCACCTATTCCTCTTGAAGACACAAGCTCAATTTCATCAAGAAACCAATATCAAATGCCATGTGAGTAGATGAGATAGGTTGAAATTAAAGAAATAAAAGCATCACTAAGACCTTTTCCTAAAACACCTCATGACCAGGAGTGGGCCAAGGCCATATGCATTGATAATGAATTAGAAAATCAACAAGCAATGCAACAACCAAGCACAATGGAGGAAGGACCTAATGCATTAATTTTCCTTTTTACACAAAGAAATGTCGTAGGGGAAAGTATTGATGATGTTTTTCAGGATCCATTTGCATCTTGTCTGTAAGAAACAAGTGAGCCTAGGCTCACTGATTTCTTCAATGGAAAGTGTATTGCCAAATTTTTCTTTGACGTGACTTCAATTAGGAATTATCTCTGGTGATTAAGGAAGCACATTTTAAAGATTTAAACAGTTGGAAAAATGATGAAATGGCTTCATTGGTTGTTTCATGTAACTTTAATTCTTCATTTTCCCAATAATTAGAGTAGGTGTGTGCAATAATCTTGCTCGACAAGCATCGTTTTCATGATTTTTGTCAGTTTCAGTTTTCATTTGCATTTAGTTTTAGCTAAAGGTCACAGATCAAAGAAGATTGCAGAGTTTAAAGGTTGGGAGCATCCCTAGAATAAGGCACTAGAACTACAAGAGTTATTAGGGCCTCACAAGGAGGAATCTATCCCCCATGGAGCCTATGTTAGCACACAAATTTGCAGCCAGAAGAGGCTCGCCTCTCCATAAGCAACTAAATAAGCTCTACAAGCATATACATGCTTCTAACCTATCAACTCAAGGTTCTTGATTAGTATCATTATACAGAAGAGCACAAACATTCCATAGCACCATGGTGCTGCGGAATTGTCTATATAGCATGGTCTTCCATTTCACTACCTAAAATGCTACAAAATCTGTTAAGCAGTGTAATGATGGTGCTATGAATTCCATAGGTTGTTACCAAATCCATCAACGTTGAATATATGTAGCTGATAATTATGACGATGCTACCAAATTTCACACAGACACACAAACGGGCGCTACCAAAATTTTGACAGAGACCAAATTGTGCAGATTTATTTTGCAAGGACGCTTTTTCCAGTTTTGATTGACTAACTTAAAAATTTGATTATTAACAAATGAGAACTAATTTGTGAAAACTAGGGGAGGGTTTTATTCATAACATACCAAATAACAAAAACCTCTCTTAGTTTTTCAAAATTTGTTATGGTTTGATAGATATTAAACATATAAGTGGTGCTACTGAATGTGCATAACTGTTTTACAGTGGCGCTACAAAATTTCCTATAGCAGTCACAGTTTGGATATTCACATTGTTGGGAGGTTGACACCTATAAAGGAGGATTCAAATGGATTCTCAAGGATTAGTTAGATGTCAAGGGGCACCTACACCTAAGTTTTAGTTCCATCAAAGGCCTCATGCAATGAGGTGGAAACAATTTATTAATGACTTCCAACAAATTCCTGAAAAATTAGCAGTTTGTTGGATTTTTGTCTCTTTGATTGTTGACACATATCTCCAAGGCTTATAATCCAATGGAGGAGATGGGATTCAACCTCCTAAGGTTATTTGGATGCTATTTTCTATATAAGGAAGGAGAGATCTCTTGGAGAAGGCGATTGATGAGCCAAGAAAGGCTAGAGAGAGTAGGAGCAGTCAGTTTTCTGGTGTGTGTTCATTTGTAAGACTGTGGGCATTTTGTGATTATAAGCATTACTAATATTGGAGACTCATGAGAGCTATGATTTCAGATTGTAATTATTTTTTTTATATATCTTCTTATTTGAATATATTGCATATTTGAGGATCAAAGGCTGCCAATGATTTATGGATCCCTAAGCAGTAGAGGATCTACTGTATTTTCCCCATTAGTCATTGTTTATATTCAAGTATTTATTGATTCATTAAATTGAGAGGATCTCTATTTAGTGAACATTTTATCTTATGTTCTCCTTCTTCATTCTTCCACCTATCAACATATAATCTTATTTTCTGTTGAGCAGCTTTAGTTCCTTCGATGAGTAGAATGTTTGTGATTCCATTGCCCATTTATGTAGCTTACTAATCTGCAGTTTGATGACCTCTCCCTTTTTTATCCATCTTGTTAATCCACCTATTTAAAACCAAACTTATATTTTACATTCCGATGGGTGTTGAGCTTACACTTTAACAGCCAAAGTGTGACTTTCAGTGCTAAACCATATTAATTATGTAGATAATATGGATTTAAAAACTGAAACTGATGATGTGGATGGAAATATCTCGAAAAATTGGGAAATTTAAAAAAACTGACATTGAAAACAGACTTTCGATGTGAAATTATGCCCTTTTAAAAAAATGCATAAACGATAACCAAAGGACCACGTGATGAAGAGACCCACTTTTATAAAAAGAAGTGAGGATCACTTTTACAATGAAGTTACTTTATAAAATAAAATCTGCATGAAAAGTAAATAACTCTGAAATATTAAAGCTACTTATAGTGATTCACTTTTATACTTGAAGTGAAATACACTTTACAATGGAGCATGGACGTAAAAAAAAAAAAGTAACAAAAAGAGAGACTTGGACTCAAGACTTCTTACTTAATAAAGAAACTTTTAACCAAATGGGATAGAAAAACACATTGTATAGTTTAACAAGAGGATTTTTGTTGTTATTGAATATGGCCTTGGAGAGCGGACTAAAAAAAAATCTTTTCACACAAGAAAAAAAATTCGCTTCTTGATGACAACAAAGGTTAGATTTCAGTTAGCTTACCTGGATAATGCACCTTTTCCTATCTGTTTCTGATTTTCTGAGATCACACAGGGCACGGGGAAAGGATCATACGCAAAGCTAAAAGAGTAGCAACTCAGAAACAAACAATATAAAACTGAAATAAAATTGAAATAATACTCCGCAAAAAATTCAAAAGGGCGTATTTAGGCTGTATACCTCCAGATCTAGCTGAATTGGTCGTATCTTGGGCAAACGAAAACCTTTTTGAGTGAAACAAAAAGAGTTCCTGAATGATACAAGCATGCCAGACACAATGGAATAGTCCTCTCATCCCATAAATGTACAAAAATGGCAGAAAATGGAGATGAGATAACTTGGCTTCATGATCTCGATCTACAACAGGAGTAGTTCTTCAACAGGCTATGATACCATGTTCACCAACACATGTATTCCATTCCAACAGAGGATGAAAAAATTTAGTAACCACTCACACAAGCAGATCAAAGATCAACACACCGATGTTTTGACATGGTAAAACCCCTACGGGGAAACATCCATAACCCCAACCAATGTGACCACTTGAAGCAGTTTATTAATGCAAAAGAAAAATATTACAGAGACATTTTACAACAGAGTTTCTCATAAACGATCATTGGAAAATGACCCTTAATTCTATTTAAATCGAGATCATGGACCAATCAGGTGTTAATCCATAGATCAATGGTCGTTAAGATCAGAATATGAACCGTCAGATCACTCTATGTCAGGAACATATTGTGACCGTCAGATTTCCTAAATACAAATGCATACTAATGCATACTAAATAAACACACTAAGAAACACACTTTTACCTAACGACACATTAGACTAAGTATATATTAACAAAATCCTAAGTGTCTAAATATCCTAACACCAATATCCCTTCAGGTTTGACTATGGATCTGTTTGCAAGCTGAAGGACAATGGGGGTATCTCTCAAGAATCCATGAAGATTGAGTTTCAACATAGTATCCTTGGTCATAACATTGATGGAAACTCCTAAATCTATGAGAGTATTCTAGATAAAGGTTTTGTTGATGTGAAAATTCACTAAAGGGATTCTCGTATCCAGGTACTTAGGTACAATTAACTCCTAAAAATAAGGTCAGCTAGTTGTCCTATAAAATTTATGGTGGGGGAATATTTTATTTTTTTCCCTGGCCTTTTGACACACTCTTCTTTGATAAATCTATTGAAAATGGGAACATCCTTGATGTCTTGTAATATGGGTATCTTTATACACAAACTCTTGAGTTCTCATAAAATTTATTTCTCTTTAGATGTATAAGTTTTCTTTTCATTTAATCTTTCAGGATAAGGAAGAGTTTGTGGTTGTAGTGGGGTAATATCTTCTTTCTCATACTCTACATATTTTATGTTCTTTGGTTGTTGTTGTAATACTTTTCTTGATCTAATATTAATTTCCTATACTTCTAAGGAATAAGTCTGATAAGTTGTTTCATTGTTGTATACAGGTTGAACTTGCTTTTTATTAAGATTTGGAGCAGGTTGAGAAAGTAACCGAGGTTGTTTAGGAGGAACACTATTTTGAGTAGTGTTGTTGGGTTGAGGAGGAGGAGGCATTAATGCAGGTTTCTAAATATTTTTTGGCCTCCATCCTTGTAGAGGTTGTATCCACTTGGGGTTTTGATTTTGATGCATGCTAGGAAAGTATTGGTGTGGAGGAGGGATTGGCGGTCCTTAATATTGCCAAGGATTTGTATTTTCCCAAGGATATGGATTTGGATAATACCATGGTTGAGGAGACATTTGAGTATTATATGCACCAAAATTTTGAGCAGGATTGAAATTCAAACTTGCTTGGAAGGGTCTTGGTGCTCCATGCCTCCTTCGATTGATGAAGTATAGTGATTCCACATTCTCCCCTGTGCCTCGAAATGAAGCTTTCAATCCTGGAAAAGAAGGACATTTTCTATTTGGTTGCTTTTCTTCACAAATACCACAAACATCTATAAGGTCTAGAGGAAACTCATTTCTAGAATGCGTTTTAGTACATTTGGGACAATAAATAACCAATGCATTCTCTACTTCCTCATGTCTCTTCTTGATCTGCAAAGTATCCATTTTCATGGATAAAGAATGCAAGATATCATTTTTCATATATTTTATTAAACCTCATAATTCATTTTTTATATGATTTGTACGATTATAATATTGAATTACAAAACCTTTATTGCTTCTACCTTTATTTCTTGAGGATCTTGAATGATTCTTGAATATTATTTTGATAGCATCATAGTCCAATTGATAAATATTTCCATTGGATAGGAGATTCAATGTTTCCATGAGATCCTCTCTTACTCCTTTGAGTAAGACAAGCTTGACTGAGTCTTCATCCAGAGTACAATTTTGAGCTCTTTTGTAGATTAAATGAAATCTCTCTTCAAAGTATTCTAGAGATTCATCAGGTCCTTGAGTCGTTATGAAAATATCATCCCTTGTGTTCCTTTCTCTACAATATTCTCTGTATTTCTCACTGAAGATATTCTTTATTTCATCCCAAGTTGTAATACTATTTCCCTCCATGCTCATAAACCATCTTAGAGATGAATCCTTCAAGGTAGAAGGAAAAATTTTGAGCTTATGTTCATAAATAGTATAATCATATATCCTGCATATAACTGCAAACTCAAACAAGAAAGTGTCGGGATCTCCATAAACAAGCCCA
This sequence comes from Picea sitchensis, assembly GCA_010110895.2. NCBI lineage: Eukaryota > Viridiplantae > Streptophyta > Pinopsida > Pinales > Pinaceae > Picea > Picea sitchensis. The sequence goes on along the minus strand of SNQJ01S0073850.1, from coordinate 39,127 downwards.
TGAAAATGAGGTAAGGCAGAAGGATTAATATTTTTCATCTTGGTCTCTCCATTGGATTCCTGAATAGGAAACTCAAATATTTCTACCATCTCTTCTTCACCATCCATGGCACGAGGTGAGGGAGATTGACCCTCTTCTAAAATATTTTCAAATTCTCTAGATTCCCTTTCCAAGAAACTTTCAAGTGTTTTAGGACCAATCTATGGATTTCTTGGAAATATTTTTGGGGAGGTTTTTTTTTTCATTCCTTGTCACACTCTCTAGGTTTTTCTTTTTATATATGACTAGAGCTAGAGAGTGTGATAGGGAGAGTGTGACAAGGAGCTAAAAATACTCACTCTAAGTGAAAGAAATTGGGATTTTACACTACATAAATCCTATAGTGAGGTTGGCCTTGTGATTGAGGTATAGTTTCTAATTCTCCAAGTCACACAAAATAAAAATAAAAATAAAATGACATGAAGACTTTAGCACCTCCACAGAAACAACACCAAAAAGTGATGGCCCTAGGAATAATTATGAAAATTCTAATGCATCCTTATATTATTACTTTACCTTTTCAACCTGAGGTTCATACAAAATTGAGAGGTGTTGTGCAATGTATATGCAATGTGCACTGGAAAAAATATAGGTTTGAGACTTATCAAAGGTTCTTAAGTGCATGAAATTGTCCAGGAAATTGAAATGACAGAAACAAACTTTAACTATTGATTGAATGAAAAGCGAACCAACTTGTCAGATAAGTTAATATGGATTAGAATAAGGGGGATCTACTCTAATGATAAAATCATACTAAACCATGAATAGAAACCTAAAAGAAGAATATGAATTCATTCTAGTGTATGACAAGAAACTGCAATTAAAGAAGTTAAACTAGTGCATGAACTAATTAAGCTATTATATGCCRAACCCTTTGATAAATAGCAAGCCATATGCATTTTTATTGTTTATTTTTGTTTTCATGGAAAGAACATTAAGCTAAACTGAAATCTAGAGCTAAAACATTCCTACAGGAAGTTTCTACAGGAAAATCYTATAGGTCGCCAAAAAGAAACCTAAAAAGATAGTATAAGTCTTCTGAAGCATCAACAAAGATAGAATACAATAAAATGGAATAGATATGAGGTTCTCAGTCTTGAAAAGACACCCAAGAGTGTTTCAATAGGCTGTTGAATCTKATTACAAGATCCTACTGAAACTAACYAGTTAATGATAACTTGAAAGAAATCAGAAGTAATCATTCAAAACTATATTAACCTTCAAAAGAGAATGAAATGCTAACAAATTACTTGTTGGCATAGGGGCAAACCCAGGGTTCAACACTTAAACAACGCACCAACAAAAACCTAACTACTAGCCCTTTTGGCAAAACCCGTGAGGCAGGTGAAGTCTCACCTGAGGTAGAAGCAGGGGGGGTTACATGACGCAAGTGTCTGTAACCAAGTTGGGACACAGATATGTGATAACAACACTTCTCAGAGTACTCTATTAACACTTAGGAATAAAATGCATTAGTTCATTAGCTTAGTCAACATCGTAGAACATACCTAACGATAGTTTAGAGCAGTAACAAATGACAATATACCCATAACACTTAGCATCACACGTTAGATCTAACATCCATTCATCCTTAACATAAGTAAATCACTAAGAAACATCAGATTTATCTATCATACATAATAACAAAGGAACTAAGAAGATTCATAACATAAAAAACAAAGCACAAAGCAAACCAAAGACACAAGATATATGTGGTTCACCCTAGTGTGGGGCTACATCCATAAAGTGCTTCGTCTTCTTTATTATTCTTCAATATCTTACATTCATCTGTTCCTGTGCACTAAGCCACAGAGCCAAGCTTCGCATCGGACATGAGATCTGCGCACTGAGTGTCAGATCCTCCTTCCCAAAACTAGGTCAAGGTACAAAGCCAACCTCTCTATAGAGCGCAGATCCTTACATACACATTTTTTTGCACAAAGAAACTCATAACTACTTGCACTTAGCTACCAAGACTTCGCTTCTTGTCTCTACATATTTCTACCATACGTTCTTATCTATTTATACTTTTACAATTCCTTACAAAAAGGCTTAAACATGGGTAAACCCATAGGATGACATCCCATAACCGATTACAAAACCCTAAAGAACCCCTTGCGGGGTCCACATAGCCTGAAAAACAAGTGAGATCCGTGATCTCATCCCTACTATGGTGTTCCATCTTTGGCCCTTGCATCAAAGTACAAAAGGTGGTCCAAAACTGACCAAGGTTTCCTCAAAACTTGGTCGAGGGACAACATGCCCCCAACATTCACCTGTAACTCATCTTGAGTCACTCAGGTTTGGTCAATGCTGCTTCAAAGGACTCAAGCTTAACTCGAGCTACCTCAACTTGGTGCTTCACTTGAGCCTCCTGCTTAGCGATATCTTGGATCGTCTGCGTTGTAATAGGCCCTTCCAGGCACTGTTCAACTGATGCAACCACTTGGTCCAGTTCCAAGCCCCATCCCTCGATTTCTTTGAACACCTTGTAGGCTTCATCCTACACAGGTTGTAGCTTCTTCCTGACTTCCATTATCCTACCTTGAAGGGCAGTAATCTGTTGTTGTACTACTCGCTGCTCCTGATATCTCTTCATTCTTTCTACCGCAGTGAGTAGCTTCATCCGTGCTTGTATTGACAATGCCTGTTGCTGCACCTCCTGTAACTGCGCTTCCAGTTTCCTTAGCTCTGGATATTTTGCGAGACATTCATATGTCTGTGCTTATATCTCTCAGATGTTTTCACTCTGAGGCAAGGGCTCTGATTCTTATAATTTTTTTATTAATGGCTTCCTCCCTCTGGTCATGCACCTCCTGTGGAGTACTCGGTACTACTTGGACCTACAACTCTGTTATCCTCACTTGAAGATACTGGATGGTCTCAACGAGCTTCACCACTTGAGCCTCGATCAAATCGTATTCCTCCTGTGAAAAACTTGGCACAGAGTCACATGCTTTACTCACAACTTCCTTAACCATGGCTCGTTCTGCGAGCAACTTCTCCTTTTCTCTCTGTAGCTAGAATTTTTCCTCCTGGACCATCGCCTAAAACTCTTCTTTTTCATTTTTATAGGCAGTTACACAGTATCGCACTATGCATAATTATTCTAGGGCTTCATCCTTCTCTTGTTTCAAGGCTTTTGTAGCCTTCTCCTTTTCTTCCTAGATTTTTTTAAAGTCGAGCCTCTCTCACATCTACAAGTCTTCTCAATTGGTCTAGTTCATCCCCCAATTCTATATTATGTGGCGAGGAGGGTGCAGTGGGTACTACGTGGATCAATCGAATAGCTTTTTGTACTTCCTTGAATTCCTTTTAGATATTGCCATATATCTCTTCCTTCTTCACGCCATATCTCTAGAAGATATCCTCTGAAGCATCCTCCATGGCTTCGCGGACTAGACTGATATCATTGTTTGTGAATGTGGCCTCTAACTGGGGCTTACTAGCACACATATTCTTTCTTGTTGAAGATTTCTTTGGAGAAACCTTTCTCTTCTACATTGTTATTGTTTCAGTAGGGGGATCTTGAGGTGGTGTAGATTTTTCTTCTCCTTGATTTTCTCTTTCATCCCCTCCTCCTTTTTCATCTTCTTGGTCTTCTCCTCCTCCTAGCGAGCCAGATCCATTTTCTTCATAGGCGTTGTCCTCCTCATCAGTCTCTATATCCTGGATTTCCTCCTTTTTCTTCTTCTTCTTTGTCCCACTAGACTTTCCAACATTCTCAACCCGGGTGACCAAGGGGATTCCTATGGTGTCAGTGTCAGAGAGTTCTGCATCAACAAAAGGTACAAGGAACTCCTCCATCCATTCCTTTATGATCTGCTCCATGTTGTCATCTGTTAGCTTGTAATATCACTGTAGTTATTTCTTGCTCTCATCTCTGTGCACAGTGATATATATGAAATGTGGATATGCATGGAACTTCACAAAAGCTCGGTACTGGTGCAAGGTGCGTGGCATCATGCGCGAAAATGATTCAATGGAAACCTTCAGTTCCTAATAATATGCATGAAATACAATGTTCGACTACCATTGCTTCGACATATTGTTGGTGTACCACAAGGTAGAAAACCTAGTGGCCAATGACTCCGATGGTTCAATCTCCAGAAAGGTGGATCCTTCAAGAATTTTCCAAGTGACAAATGTGATCAAAACAATCAACAGGATAAAGTGGAACTAGTATCCCAAATACTGAGCTTGGCAGAAATTCTTCTCAAGTTCATTGATGAGGTAACTCACCCAGTTCATTTGCATGCCCTCCACACATTTTCCTGTGAGGTCCACCACGAACCTAGTGACCTGTGTGGGGTAGTTATTTCTTACAAGATTGCTAGCTATGAGTTGGTAAGCAAGGCACACTGTGCCATCCTGTATAGAGCCTACCTTGTAGCCTCACTTTCCTTTTTCAACTTCACCGTATGCTTCCTTGATGCACTATGCCAGGGAGCGGTCTGAGACCTTCCTTGGATAAAAATACTGAGGTTCATTTCCCTTCATGCTTAATCCTTTAATTTGGTGGATCAACGCTGGATCCACAATAATCCTCCGGTAGAGCCACAAGTATCCACCATGATAGCATGACAAGAGGAGTTTAACGTAAGCGTTAACCTCCTGGTGGTGACCAAAATGGGGAATTCGCATCACGTTTATCATAGTGGACT
>SNQJ01S0073849.1:28129-48521 GCA_010110895.2 Picea sitchensis | reverse complement strand
AAAGGAAACTTTTACATTATATCTTTTAAATAGTTAATAATTAATCGAAAGTTAATATAGTTCATGGTAGACTTAAAGCAATATGGAAAATCGTGTTGCCGGTAGAGTATACTCTTTCGTGTGAAGGCCAAAGTCTAACGTCACAGCGATCATACTGATGCATTAGACACAACTGTATCCCAATACATAAACTATATTTATTACATAAAAAATACGGTGGAAATGAATAACATTAAATAAATAATACCGGATTAAATAAATAATACCGGCGTTTGATGTATGCTTTATTATAAGGAGCAAAATTTGAAATTTACGTGAAAAAAGCATCGCAAAATTCGTGAGTGGAGGACATGATTCAACAAATCCGCCGCAATCACATGCGGCAGAGGGGGAGGAGGATTCAGTATACATTTTTATACAAACATGTGGGCATCTGTGCATTGCATCTGTCCAATTTTTACTTCATTTCATTTCAAAGACTCTGAAAACCATGAAAACCAGCAAAGATATCATGAATTCCTCCTCCACATTCACAATGCGCTCAGGAGTGCTCTTCGTAGCGCTGGTACTCACAGCCCTGGCCTCTCTGGTCATCTTCCTGAACAGCGCAGACTTCAAAGAAATTCTCATCCGCAATACAACGTGGTACAGAGAGCAGAATACACAGACTGCAAAGTCAAATCCCCCCATTGTTGTAAAAACGGATAATGAAAATTCTTCCATCATCAACGTGCGAGGAGCCCAGATCTTCATCAACTGCAGCTGCCCTGCATATGTTGAATCCAACAAAACAAGTGACTGCAGCCATGAATCAGAGCTCAATCCTCCAGTGGAGCCGAGGCCTGATCATGATCCTCCCTTCAGCATTTTGATGGGAATCCTCACTCGTGCAGATCTGTACGAGAGAAGGCATTTCCTGCGCATGATCTACGGAATACAATCCACAAAGCACGCGAGAGTAGATGTGAGATTTGTTTTCTGTAGCCTGCACAAGGACGACCAGAAAATCTTGGTGGCCCTGGAGATCATGAGATACAATGACATCATAATTCTGAATTGCGAGGAGAACATGGACAAGGGGAAGACTTATGCCTATTTCTCCAGCCTGCCCGCCATGGGAATTCGCTACGACTATGTCATGAAGGTAGACGACGATGTCTACTTTAGAATCGATAACTTGGCGGAGTACCTGAAGCCTCTGCCGAGAGAGGACTCTTACTTTGGCTACGTTGCTTCCTGTCAAAACATGGATCCCTACAAGAACTACATGTCCGGATTGGGCTATGGGCTCTCCTGGGATCTGGTGGAGTGGATCCAAAGTTCTCCCATTGCTAGGAACAAGAGCGAAGGGACAGAGGATCTGACTGTTGGGGCGTGGTTAGATGAAGGGAAGAAGGCCAAAAATAGATTCACTGCTAAGCCTGCCATGTATGACTTCCCTGGCAGCAACGGCGCTTGCTCCCATGACTTCATTCCTGATACTATTGCGGTTCACAAGCTTAAGAGCAGGGAGAGGTGGTTTCAGGTGCTGCAATACTTCAATGTCACTGCTGCTGTTAGTGAGTCCAAGTTGTATCATCTGTGATATTAGGGTTGGAGATCTCATGTCCATTGAAATTTTTACTTTGGTCTGGAAAGTGAGAGCAGGAGGCCTGTACTGTTTTGGTTTAAATAACAGAGAATTGTAATTTCTATTAGCATGGATGATTATTAGGCATAATCACCAGTCGAATTATTTGGATTTGTAAAATAATTTTATGGGAATAATAAACAAATCTTATGTTTATTCTGGATTGTTTGAAAAAAAAATACAGTGTATTTGTTTTTCATTGAGGGTTATTATGTTGTTTTGAAAAAAAATACAGTGTATTTGTTTTTCATAAGCGTTATTATGTTGTTATTAGTTAATAATAGAAAAGCAAAAATCAGAATTCTCTGTGTGGAAGTTTTATTCAACTCAAAGCATATCACATTTACAGAAAGTATAATAAGACTGCAGATTAGATGTCCAAGGAAGCATTATAGCTGGATGAGGAAGGTGTTTATTTTACAAAAATTACAGATGGTCTTCCAGGAAACTATGAAAAAGTGTCTATTAGATAAAGAATACCTATACAAAGGAAAATGATAAGCTGGATATCCACTGTAAAAGACTGGTTAATGTTTCTTTTATGTTTTGATAAATTTTGTAAACAAGGTATTAACCTTAAGGGTAAACGTTGTTGTATATGGTTGTTTAGAAAAGTTTTGGTGAAGGTTTAATGATAAGAACAGTCATGAACTGAAGATAGACTGATTTAAGATGTAATGTCTTCTTGGAAACAGATTTATTATATTAAATAATATAAGATATTTTTCTTTCTGAAAAAAAAAAATATAGAAAAGTATAAAATAGAATATGAAAAGTATAAAAAGTATATGAAAAACTTGTATGTAGTAAAAGAGCGCTAAGATATCAATAGATTATGATAGATGTTGTCTTTTCAGTTGGAAATAGCCCTTGAGTTTAGGTTAGGGATAATTAACAATAAAAATATTAATAATATTAAAAAGTATTAATAATATTAAAGTTTGAGTAATGAAAATTATCAAAAAGAATTTTGGATGGTACCAATGAAATATAAATTAGCTCATTATTACAAATGATCAACTACAACCTCTATCATAATATATTGACATCTTAACACTTTTTTATTACATACAAGTTTTTCATGTTTTTTTATGATGGATAGAGTATCCATTAGAAACTTTGGACATTTCAAAACTCCACACACTTTTGCTCCAAAAATTTCTCTAATAAATATAAAACAATTTATAATTTGTGTTTTTTCAATTATTTTAAAAAATATTATAAAAATAAGTTGTAATATTATTTTTATTTTTAATAAAGTATCAAAAATAAAACACTTAATTATTATTTTAATTATTTTAAAAAATAATATTAAGATAAGGTGTAAGTTGTCCTATAATAGCACTATTAGGAATCCCATTATCTATTGGATGACTTTACTCTTACTTTGCTTGCCTTTATATTATATGAATTTAAAGTATTGGATGACTTTACTTTTACTTTGCTTGCCTTTATATTATATGAATTTAAAGTAACAAAAACATAGTTTTAAAGGGAAAAAATATTATATGTAGAAGGATGTAAATTCTAAATATTGCAATTCAAATTCAAAGTTCAAAGTTATATTGTAGAAATAATATTTAAATAATAATGTGATTAAAATTTAAATAATAAAAAAATATTATTATTATTTTTATATTTTAAAATGTAAATATAAAAGATTAAAAAAAAACCTTTTCTAGTTTATTATATCTTGAATAACAAAGTATAAATATGTAATTTTTCACTTTCATAGGTATTTACAACTATAGTTAAAGGTTTCTTTAATTTCACACTGAGGATTAAAAGTTCATTTTTTTTGGGTTTTCAACATATTTAAAACAAATGAATTGAAAGTTGGTTCATTACATGGCAATTCAATTGTAAATTAAAGAATTGGCTTAAGGAAATACATGACAATATGTAAATAAAATTTCAAGTGGAGTCCAAGTGTATATGGTTTAAGTCTACAATATTTCCTACAAAATACATGTCTTAGAATCTCCAAACTATTTTTCATTTCACATAATTAATCTACAAAATCAACACATTTACTTTTTTCACCAATTTTGAGGATTTTACTAAAATAGATGTCCAAGTCCAAATTTGAATTTTTAAATTACTAAGTATTCCTCATGACATAATTGATTTTATCATATGATTAAATTTTTCATCCAATAAAAAGAGTTATTGTTGTAACAAAACATGAAAAAACCACTATGGTGTCTAAGAATTTTCAATTATCTTGATATGACCTGTTGTAATGAAGAAAATCGTGTTAAAATACCTTCTCAAGGAAAACAAAGGGTACCATGATAGAGTATAATAGGTATGAATAAATTAAAAATCCTCATATGTCATTAATATCTTCTCACGAGGAAGTTATAAGCTCCCTAAAATGACAATTTTCAGTTATTTTTTGGAGAAATGTACACCAAAATAAAATTTTGCATGTTGAGTGAGTTCTAAGACTGCATATAAATGATGTCTATAGATTTTTTATACCTTCTAATTTACTTGGGAATCACGAAAAAATATTATAATATACAAAACAAACTTATTTAACTACAAAAATCAAGGTTTGTGTAGGATAACTATCTTCACCACAAATGCTCTTGCATCAGAGTTCCTTGGTTGGGAAATATGTGCATATTTATCTCAAAGGTTGTTGATAAATCAATATATAACTGCTATTTATCTATGTATTTTCTACCTTTTTTGCTTCCCTCTTTTCCACACTATGTACCATTGATCCTTGCTCCCTCTCCGCTTTACATCATATTTCTTTGTATTTGTAATTCACACCTATGCAATCCACAAGTATAAGAATAACCTCACTTTCTCGTTCAACTTTTCCATCTTATTCACCTGTTTCACTTTCCTCATAACTACCATCATCTCTTCTACCACTTGTTGCTCCCTCTCAATGGTGCTTACTACCTCCCCATCTTCTCTATGTTGAACCATTACCATTATCTCAACAAACTCCACCAATGCTTTCTATTCTAGCATGTCCTCATTTTTCTTTTCTTTTATTACAACAACTTCTCTATTGTAATCATCTTCAACTTAATGTTGCTATGCTTCATCTGCACTCTTTTACATCAACTCTCCCTACTCTAGTTGTTGCATATTTTATTTAGTTTACAGCAGTTTATTTTTGTTTTCTACTCATTCAATTTCCTTGCAATAAATTCACCACACAAAACATTCTTGGAATCAAGCATTCTTATATGCATATTTTCCACTGTTTGGTCAATCCATGAACCTCGATTGCACCTTTTGGAAAGAGAGTGCATGTAAATAGTGAGATCAGAACATCGATCAAGGTACTTTTTAATCCCTTGATTGGGTATTTTTTAATCCCTTGATTGAGCTATTAAAACCATGATTGATTGCTTAATAAATACCTTAGTCAAAGAATTTCTGCACATTCACTGAACATTGATTGAGGTCTTGGGAGGGGTTAAAGAAACCCTTTATCAAGGTATAAAAACCTTGATAGAATATTATAATCTTGATCAAGGTTTAGAATCTCAATCAAGCTACCCATTTTTTATAAAATGAAAAAACAGGCCCACGGGCCATTTTTTCACTTTTATTATGGCATAAATAGAGGGAAGAGTTCGATCCAATCTTTGACCACGTACCTCCTCACCCATGAAAACACTACACCATGGCATCTAACCCAAGAGCATGTTTTTTAATAAATTACAAAAAATATTTTATTAAAATTTAACTCATTTATTAAAATTTTAACAACCAATAAAAGTTATGCTACTATATATTTATTTATTTTGTTTAAACCATATCAATAGGTGGTGTTTACACTGCCATTTTTATTTTCGGCTATATATTGATAAGGGGAAATACTATCAATTTGTTTCAATCCTCCAATAATGCACAGAGGATTGAAAAAAACGTTGATATATGGTTGAAAATAAAATCGACAATGTAAGCATTAAGCGTTGTTTGTTTTTATTTTTAATTTATTTAGTTTAAAATAATCAACTCGCAATGTAAATGCTACCATATTTTCTTTCCAACTGTGAGTTGGTAAGAAAAAATGCAACAATTATTTTTCAATCCTCCAATAATACACAAAGGACTAAAAATTATTAACCAAATCATTGTTGAAAATTAGCACCGGAAAAACACTACAACTCACATGTTACTAAGTGGAGACAAAATGTGAACTTGAAAGAAAATCACCCTACTAATGGCCATCAATTAAACACAAGGTGAACCCAACAATCAACTTATTTACCACCATTGTTCACAAGAAATGACACTTTCCTAGGAAAAGAAATGATACCTATAATACATTGTAGCCATTGTAACAATAGTAATTGAGACATTCAACAAGACACACTAATTGAGACATTGGAAATGCAAGTTGTCTTCGCACTGACACACTAACCGATACACTATTTACAACTTGCATGGCCATGTGTCTCAAGGAAGAGGGAAACCTGAATCTCATTTGGTCTACTCACTTCTTCATTGCACATGAGTGGGATTGAAAATTTGGGCTTGGAAGTCATGTTAGAAAAACTAAGTGGTGATCACTTAGACCTCTTCCTACTTGACAATTTTGTTGTCTTTTTACCAAGTGCTCCCTTATGATTTCATTGTCTCTACCTTGTTGTTCACCTCATTTTTCCTCCTCTCATTCTCCTTGGTGTTTTCCTTATGTTTTGTTTAGTGTTTGGTCTTCTTTCCTTGTGGCTTATATTGGCAACCCCATGTTTTTGGTAAGTGTAAGGATGGTGGCTCATTTATTCCATTCCACTCATCTCAAGGAAGAAGGAAACCCATTTGGTCTCTTCATTCCTTCCTTGTGCACTTAAGTAAACATCCAAATTTGACCTTGCAAGTCCTCTAAAAAAAGCTAAGTGACCTGACCACTTAGACCTCTTCATGGTTGGCAATCTTGTTTTCTTTTTACCAAATGCTCTCTTGTGGTTTCAATGCCTCCACCTTGTTCTTCACCTATGCCTTCCTCTTCTCATTCCACATGGTGTTTTCTTTGTGTTTCATTTATTTTATGTTCTTCTTACCTTGGGGATTGTCTTAGCAACCCCATATTTTTGGTAGGTGTAAGTATGGTGGCTCTTTTATTCCATGGCACTTGTCTCAAGGAAGAGGGAAACCCCAATTTCATTTGTTCTCCTCACTACTTCCTTGTGCACAAGCAAGCATTCTAATTTGGGATACCGAGTCATCTCAAAAAAGCTAAGTGACTTGACCATTTAGACCTTTCCTTACTTAACAATTTTGTTGTCCTTTTACCAAATGCTCACTTGTGGTTTTGTTGTCTCTGTGGTGTTGTAGTTAAAAAACAGATTGCACACAAAAGCTTCACACACTTTTTCATTACGTAATGATCAATATAAATACATTAACAAGATAGTTCTCAGATCTAACTTCTTCTAATTTTAAGGATTGTTGTTGAGAGAATATATCAACAACCTCCAACAAACCAAACCAACTCTATTATTGTAAGAAATATCTCTAACACCCTCTTGTATTGCTTACATTACAAATATCATATCATAATTACAATACTCAAATTTCAACATAGATAGTTGTCTTGATATGTTCTTCATTAGCACTCCTATCCACTTTGTAATCTTCCGATATATGCTCTTTCTCCTCCACAACTTCGAGTTTCCCTTTCAACTCATTTAAGATAACAAAGCTTATAACCATCATTGATGGAATTATAATGATTAACAATATTGACATATTTTACTTTGACAAAGTACATAGCTCATTGAATTTTCCAGACTAGAAACCAAGTAACTGAACCATTCTATGGAAATACTTCCATTTGTCGAACACATAGCTCATTGACTCTAACATTTATCTAGGAGAGTACTCTAGATATTGAACATATCCATAAGTTAATCATACAAGTGACTTTTTACACAAACATAATCACAAAATAATAAATATACAAAACATAACACACTTTCACCACATATTTGTACGCCACTCAACAAATCTGCAATATCTAAACTCCAATGAGCAAACAACTCCACATAGCAAACGCGCAATACACCAGGTCTGGAAACAATAATCATAAGACATAAAAATATATATCCATTAAGGAACGGATGATAATCGCTTTCGTTCCCATTTACACCAAGGAAAGATTCATAAATGACCATTGTATGCACACTGTAAGAACTGACAGTGAAACTTATAGAGCTCTGGATAAGGTTATGAAACTGATTGACGAAATAATCCACACCCTGCCCGTGGTTGACCAACTGAACGGACATTTTCGTCAATGGATTCGCATAATTCATAGCCCGGATTCTTCCATCTGGTCTTTTGAACCTCAGAAGAATCGAGGGGCCAAACTGAATCCGATCTAAGGATTGTATGAACCTTGGCTCGCTAGAAATATTTGTTTGAGTTGTAATTGAAATCTGTAATTTTAAATTGTTCGAGCATCGAATATAGTCGGTCCACTGAATTTAATTCAACATATATCACAATTTCGGATGTTGTATTCCCAATTTTGACAGCCTAACTATCCTCAACTCGTTACAGTATGGAATGATAGCGGTAGTTTCTGTTACGGCAACTCCTTCCTCATGAGATTACAACAACATAAAGCACCGATAAACAACGTCTCATACAAAACAATGGACACACAAAACTGAAAAATTACACTCCAAACTATACTACTCTCCTGGGCTCTCCTAGGAAATCTCGTGAGAGAGTTAAGCCCATAGCACTCGGTTCTGATACCAAGTTAAAAAACAGATTGCACACAAAAACTTCACACACTTTTTCATTATGTAATGGTCAATATAAATACATTAACAATATAGTTTTCAGATCTAACTTCTTCTAGTTTTAAGGATTGTTGTTGAGAGAATATCTCAACAACCTCCAAAAAAACCAAACCAACTCTATTATTGTAATCAATATCTCTAACAATTGTTCACCTCCATATTCCTCTTATAATCCTGAATAATGTTTATCTTATGTTTCATTTAGTGTTTGGTCTTCTTTCTTTATGGCTTGTCTTGGCAACCCCATATTTTTGTTACGTGAAAGGATTGTGGCTTGTTTATTCCATGCCACTTATCTCAAGGAAGAGGAAAACCCCAATTTCCTCTAGTCTCTTCACTCCTTCCTTGTGCATATGTAGGTTTTCCAATTTGGTCTAGCAAGTCATCTCAAAAAATCTAAGCGATCTGACCACTTAGACCTTTATGCCATTAACAATTTTCTTTTTTTTTACCAAGTGCTCCATTGTGGTTTCATTTCCTTTTCCTTCTTGTTCACCTCCCTCTTCTTCCTATCATTCCACATGGTGTTTTCCTTGTGTTTTGTTTAGTCTTTGGTCTTCTTTCTTTGTAGCTTGTCTTAGAAACCCCATATTTTTGGTAGGTGTAAGCATGGTGGCTCGTTCATGTTGGACACACCTACCACACTTAGGGGGGGACGGGGGCGGTGCGCGGTGAATGAGTGTGGGGATTTTTTTCCCAAAACTTTCCTCTTACACAAAAACTCCTTAGTTAACATTCAACATTTGTTTATTACTCATTGATTTCATTTATAATCAGTTAGATGTGAATACATATCAACAACATATCATCAACGAATCATCTCCACAAAGAACACAAGATGTATGTACAATTTTTCTTTTTATTATGGACTTCAATCTGGGGGTTTTTCAGCAACAATTGAATAGAGTACAACTCTACAAGAGAACCAGCTCTATATACAAGACTCAGCTTACATTTTCAGCACCAACTGAGATGAGGCAACAATCCTCAATAGATATCAATTGGTCAACATAAACAAGTGCACCAACCATGCATCAACCTGTGCCAAACAACCTGTAATCAGCCTGTACCATAAACAAGTGCATCCAACCATGTACCAAGTATATACTAATAATGTGTCAACTAATCATAAAAAATGACTCATCAATATGTACAAACATCATCAACTATACACCTCATGTATGTGTCAACTCATCAACTGATTGTCTCAACCATGACTAGTTTTGAATTAGTCAACAACCCAACTTGAAATAATCATAACTTTGTACTTGTAATGAATAAAGATATGAAACTGATACACAATGTTCCTCAGTGTGTTTTATGAAATTCCTCTAGGTGGCACTACTTGGAACCTCTCATAAAAGGCGTTATAGCAAAAATGACATACCTTGCTGAATTCTGGCTTATTCTAGAGAGCGACCTTGTAGATCATGACCCACAAAAAATATTCATGGAATTGAACTGAAACTATTACAAAACATACTACAGCCTGTACCCTAACCAACACACTTGGTCTCACTGAATTTGGATCTGTTATGAAGAAGTTATGACGTTTTTACCCAAAACACATGTTTTTGACTAGTTTTAGGACTAGCCACAAAACCTATTTTCCACGGAGTGTAACTCCCAAAATACAACGACCCACAAAATAATTTTTTTACCATAGATACTTGGGTATGTTTTCTCAATGGAATAGAAATTTCACGGTTTGAATCATTATAGAAAAAAAGTTATAGCGAAAATGGTGAGATGACCTGTAAATAACATACCTTAGAAAGCACCATCAAAATAATTTATCCTTCCTTGCATTTCAGCCTTCTTTTCTTCACCTTTCCTCCCCATAATTTTGGTTTCACATATATTCAATATGTTTTCAAGTGTGATTAAAATGAGAGAGTCTTTACTCTTATTTATACTCTCGAAATTAGCTTCCTTAAAAACATATTCTAGGTCGCTTGGCCCCCACTTTTTCTTATTTTAGGGTTAACCTAATTTTCTCCATTGATTTATTATTTAAATAATTTGTTGTATTCACTTTGAATTATAGTACACATCACTTCACTTTATTATTTACCTTTTAAAACCCTTAAACCACTTTGACTACTTTGGGCTTTTGGGGCTTCTAGGTAACATGTGAGGGTCCTCAACTTCATAAGGCCATAACTCTCAAACCATTGAGGAGTTATGTGGCGTTCCACATACCACCAAATGGCATGACATGTACTATCCATATACAATAGTATTTTCTTAAAATATATTATAACTCATACCGTTACCCATCAAACAAGCTTGGGTCCATTACTAGGCTTTGGGGTCTCCAACTTCTCATGTAGCCATAACTCTCTGGCATTGAGGATTTATGTGACATTCTACATGCCAAAAAAAATGGAATGACATGAAACATCTATACATGGATAGTTTCCTTGAGAAATTCAATGTCCTTCATCTCATTATTCCACACAGGTATGGGTCCTCAACCATTCTTCTAGGATAAACTCAATCCATAGGGATTTCACCATAAGGGGACCACTTTGGAGTTCATCCATTTTGTGCACCTTATCAATCATGATAAGACAATAATGAGCATGGGTCCTCAACCATTCTTCTAGGATAATTGAATCCATAAAGCATCTTTAGTGGGGATTTCACCATAAGGGGACCACTTTGGAGTTCATCCATTTTCTTATCAATCATGATAAGATAATAATGAGTCATCTATATGTTTTTCCAACAATGCATGCATTATATACCAATGAAACCACATGATCCATCTTCATCATGTATCAATGACAACTCATTGATCCCATCTTCATCATGCATTCTCATCAAAGGGACAATACATATTACATCAATCACATCAATCACTTGACATCAATCAATGACATTAATAAATCAAACCATTGGCATCGTGACATGGCTTGTGATCCAACAATCTCCCCTTTGGCATTGATGGCAGTGCCAACATTGATGTCAACACAATTATGATTATTGATGTCAACGTGGGCATGCTCTACATCAATGGTCAATGAGCTATCTTTCCCCATCAATAAACATCAATCCCACATCAATGTGATTAACTCTCCCCTGACATCAATGGAAGGCTGGCGACGAACTCTCCTTGGGATACTCCCCCTGTCACGATGCTTTGATCTTCCTCTGAATGATCTCACCAGCCTTTTGAACCAAGGGGATATCTTTCTGAGTAATCTTGAAGATATGAAACTGCTCCCCCTCAAATTATGCTCCTATGCTCTTTCTTCAAGTATGGGGGCTCTTTTTCAGGTATGCATCGATAAAATATATCCTCCTATAATCTTGGGAAGAAGAATGACTCTCCCCTATGGGTATGTCTCCCCACTCTTTTCTGCAAGATGGGCAATTGCTACCATATAGCGATCCTTGGACCTATTCATACATCAAACTCATACCATACCAAGCATCATGAGCAAAGAATATATCAACAATGAAATAAAGAATCATGAGCAAAATATCGACCAAATATATCCTGTACAAAATATTATTGCTCATCATGCACAACACCTATGTGTACATCAACATCATGCACAACACCTATGTATCAACATCATACAATGTACCAAAATATCCTCATGGAATGTATCAATCATGTGCAGCATCAACATGCCAACCGTGCATCTACCAATATGCCAACCATGTGCATCTACCAACATATGCAAACAATGTATCATATCCTTTCAGTGATATGTCACCATCATCCAAGTGCCACAATCATGTATCACAAACAAATGCCAATTGTTGTGCTAATCAAGTAGTACCAATGGTGTAGTATCATCAAGAATATACCATCTATGAGTGTACCAAAACATGGCCATTACCATGCACCAATACCACAAATGATGAGGCCACCATATATGTATGCAAATCCTCCATAAAACATGTGCCGATCAAGTGCTAGTAGGTGCCTCTATCGATGTACTAGAAAAGTACCAATCATGCATCAACTATAGATCAACAATGATGTACAACATAGTCACCTCATCAACTCATCAACCATGTCTCAACATGGCCAATCCATAGCCTGATACATGCACCATGATATCAACATATGCTTCCATGTACATTATGGATATACTAGCCATTTACACCACCATCAACATCACAAATGATTAATCCCAACAGATCGACATCAATCCTTACTCTTGGGTTAGTACCATGCACCCAATATTTATTTTTATTATACCATTGTGTGATCTCACCATGAAAACACCGCAACAAGCGATTAATGGAGACACGCAATAAACAATAGGACCTTGCAATGCTGAGGAGTTATACCATCACATCAAACCAAGCCATGTGCGTACCTTTTCCCAAGGTTTTACAACATATATGTAGCTTCTTTGCTGTAATTGCGATGTGTAAGTGACCTATTCAAAGGTCAGCACCGTATGCATGCTGTTGTCAATGGAGTGTGTGCCTCGGTGGAATGTGCACTTTTGTACTTCCTTCAATCTTTCATTATGGATTTGGTACTCTGTCTTCTTCACCCACTTAGTAGATGACCTTCTCTCGAGGAACTTGGGCTCTGAGGCATCCATATTTTCAAAGAAGTTTCATTTTCTTACTTCATTCCTTCTTCTAGCCGTATGTGAGTTCTCGTCATGGACTGTTCTTGTGTTCCAGCACTCACGGGATTTATGGCCAAATCCACTTCAACTGTAGCATCTCATAGAGTTATAGTAAACAACAATATGTCCTCGCCAGTCACATCTCCAACACCTTGTGGTGTTATAGAATCTTCCATTATATCTCCTTTTATAGGATCTACATTCAAAGAAGCTTTGTAACCATATCCATTACACTTGAATAACAATTGCCATGAAAAATACTTTCATACCTTTTCTTTGGTGTCCCAAGAAGTGGCTTCTTGATGTCTTCCTTGTATTGTTCTTGAAATCTTTGCTGTGTGTAGATGGTTGTTTTGCAACATTGTCTTCCCTTCTTTGATGGACTTTACCTCATGCTTCTTTGAGAGATTGCTTGCTTCTCCTTTGTATCCAAGACCTGGTTATCACGCAATTGGTCTTTGACTTTTCAATATCTCATCCAAGATTCTTGAGCTATTCCAATTTGTTTGACTTCTCTACTGCTTCTTTCTAAAGGTCCAACAATTTCAACTTCTAGCTTTAGCGTGACTCTTCATTTCATTTGTTTGGATCTTCAATAGTTCCTCAGCTTCTTGCTAATTTAGATTATTTGAGATGAATAATGGTTCAAAACTTTTGTTAATCTCATCATCTATATTCGTAATGTTCTTTTTCCATTCTTTAGTCTTGTGATCTCTTCTTCCTTTTCTTCTGATTTTAAGAACTCTCTTCTTGTTCTTTAGGCATTCCTTTAACTTCAAAGATGTGCCTTTGACTCCTCCTTGAAACTTCTTAGTGTTATCTGAAGATAGTTATAGTGTGTATGAAATTGATCACTTCTATGCATGTATAAACCCTCTTCAATTTCCTTTGAAGTTCTAATAGATTTTCCTCTATTCTTTCCATTAGGATGATTATCATCAAACTTTACACAAAAAGCTTGTTCTAGATCATCTTCTTCACTTGAAAAATTCCATCATCACACTTGAATTATTGCAATCAAGAGTCTTGGAAATTCTTTACCTTCAATATCTTCCTTCTTGCCAACACCATCACATGGGTTTTTGCCTTCATTTGAAATGTCTTCAGATCATCCCTTTGTGCTATCATTACTTGATTCTTTATCTTCACTTGAAATGTTTTCAAAATCACATTAGAAACAATACGAGTTTTTGATGATTCTTTACCTTTGCATTTGATCTTGATGGTGGTCTTCAATTTCATTTCTTCTCCTTCTTTCTTTGATATGTCTCCTCTAGCTTTAGCCATGATCCTTGGTGAGTGCATTGTCCCATGCTATCTTTGATAGGCTTGAGAGTCCACTAAGATAGCCCAAAGCAATCATCATTCTTCTTTCCTTCCCTTTACAGGCTTCCTTACTTTTGACTTGTTCCTCAAAGGAACAGATCCACCAATGGTTGCCTTCAAATAGTTGCTCCCATTGTCTTCAAAATACACTTTCATCTCTATTCTCCTAGAGTAGAATAGTTTTCCTCATCAAGGATTGGTATTTCATCATCCACATTTATTGTGTCTATGGATCTCCTTCAAGTTTGTTAAGGCTTATAGTTAAGGCATGCTCTTATTCCAATTGTTGGAAATACTAAGAGGGGGGTGAATGAGTGTGGAGATCTTTTCCCAAAACTTCCCTCTTACAAAACTCCTTAGTTAAAATTCAACATTTCTCATTCTCATTATTTACATTTATAATTAGTAAGATGTGAATACATATCAGCAACATATCATCAACAAATCATCTTTCAAGGAACACAAAAAAACCACAAGATGTATGTAAAATTTTTCTTTTATTATGGACTTCAATCGGTTTTTAGGCAATATTTGAATTAGAGTACAACTCTAGCTTACCAGCTCTATATGCAAGAATCAAACTTACATTCTCAGCACCAAGCTGAGATGAGGCAATAATCCTCAACAAATATCAATCATCAACATAAAACAAGTGCATCAACCATACAACAATCGTGTCAAACAACCTGTTATCAACACAGTACCATAAACAAGTGCATCCAACCATGTACCAATTATACCAATGTGTCAATAATCATCAACAATGACTCATCAATATGTACCAACTTGTACATCAACTATACACCCACCAACTCATCATTTGTTTGTCTCAACCATGACTAGTTTTGGATTAGTCAACAACCAACTTCCCAGAATAATCATAACTTTTTTACACATGTAATGAATGAAGATCGAAACTGATTGAAAATGTTCTTCGGTGTGTTTTATACAATTCCTTCAGGTGCTTTTCATGGAACCTCTCGAGAGAATAGGAGTTATAGAAAAAAATGGCCATACCTTGCTGAATTTTGGCTTATTCTGAAGAGAGACCAGCAGAGGCATATTTACCTAAGTATTCTGAATTGATCTGAAACTGTTACAACATGCATCTTGTACTCTAACCAACACACTTGGTCTCATTAGTTGGATATGTTATGAAGAATTTATGATGTTTTACCGAAACACCGTTTTTGACTAGTTTCAAGACTAAAACCCTATTTTCCACCAGATGTCCTCCCAAATAGCGACCAGAAGTTGCAATTTTTACCACATATACTTGGGTATGTTTCTCAATGGAATAGAGTTTCAGGTCTGAATCATTATAGAAAAAAATTTACTTAGCGAAAATGGTGAGATGACCTATAAATAACATACCTTGAAGAGCATCATCAAAGATTTATCCTTCCTTGCATTTGACCTTCTTTTCTTCACCTTTCCTCGAAATTTTGGCTTAAGGTATCCTTGGTTACCTCAAACACATATAGATATTCAATATGATCAAGTGTAATTAAAGCAGTGAAAATTATCTTGTCAAGTAGCACCTTAAAAACATATTCTAGGTCCTTTGACCCCACTTTCCTTATTCTAGGGGTTAACCCACTTCTAATTTCTCCATTGATTTATTATTTAAATGAATTTATTTTTGTATTCACTTTGGATTATAGTACACTCATCACTTCCTTTGTGTTACCTTTTTAAAACCTTAGTACTTTGAGCTACTACTGACCTTTTTGGGGATTCTGAATGACATGTGAAGGTCCTCAACCCGATAGACCACCAACTCTCAAGCCAGGTGAGGAGTTATGTGACATTGTACATACCAAAAGAAATGACATGACATTTACTATCCATATAGGAGAATAGTATTTTCTGAAAAGTATATCATAACTCATAACATTACCAATCAAGGCAAACACAGGGTCTCAACTTCTCATGGCCATAAATCTCTAGCAGTGAGGAGTTATGTGACATTTACATACCACAGAAATGGCATGACAAGCATTATACATCTAGGATAATTTCACGAAAAGAGATTCAATGTCCTTCATCTCATTATTCCACATACAAGAATGGGTCCTCCAACCATTCTTCTAGGATAGTTAGATCATGGCGTCTTTCCGTGGGGATTTCACCATAAGGGGACCACTTTGGAGTTCATCCATTTTGTGCACTTTATCAATCATGATAAGATAATGTGAGCATGGGTCCTCAAATTCTTCTGCTTGATAACTCAATCCGCAAAGTGTCTTCCCGTGAGGGCTTTTCACCATAAGGGGGACCACTTTGGAGTTCATCCATTGCACCTTATCAATCATGATAGACAATAATGGGTCATCTATACATCAATCATTTGGCATCAATCAATGACATTAATCAATCAAAACATTTATCTTGATCCATCTTCATCATATCAATGACAACTCATTGATCCATCTTCATCTATGCATTCTCATCAAGGACAATACATATTATATTACATCAATCATCAATCAATCAATCTTTTGACATCAATCAATCACTTGACATCAATCAATGACATTAATCAATCAAACCATTGGCATCAATGGCAACATGATCCAACACTTTATTCCATGCCACTCATTTGAAGGAAGAATGGAATCCTAATTTTTCTTGGTCTCCTCACTTATTGCTTATGCATGGGTGGGCATGCCAATTTTGGATTTCAAGTCGTCTCAGAAAAGGTAAGTGACCTAACCACTTATAACTCTCCCTACTTGACAATTTTGTTGTCTTTTTACCAAGTTCTCCATTGTGGTTTCATTTCCTTCTCCATGTTATTCACCTATGTCTTCCTCTTCTCATTCTACATGGTGTTTGCCTTGTGTTTTGTTTCCTTGCCTTGTAGCTTATATCATCAAGCCCATCAATTTGGTAATTGTATCATCTTGGCTCATTTATTCCATGCCACTCATTTCAAGGAAGAGGGGAACCCCAATTTCATTTGATCTCATCACATCTCATCACTCCTTCCTTGTGCACAAGCAAGTGTGTGAATTTGGGTTTTCAAGTCATCTCAATGTTTGCTAAGTGACCTAATCACTTAGACCTCTCTCTACTTGAAAATTTAGTTTTTGTTTTACCAAGTGTTCCATTGTGGTTTCATTTCTTCCACCTTGTTGTTCACTTATGTCTTCCTCTTCTCATTCTGCATGGTGTTTGCCTCTTGTTTCATTTATTGTTTGGTTTTCTTGCCTTGTGGCTTGTCTTGAAAGCCCCATGTTTTTGGTAGCTTTAAGGATGGTGGCTCATTTATTCCATGCCACTCATCTCAAGAAAGAGGGAAATTACCCAAATTTCATTTGGTCTCCTCTCTCTTTCCTTGTGGACAGACAAGCGTGACAATTTGGGCTTCCAAGTAGTCTCAAAAAAGTTAAGTGACCTAACCACTTAGACCTCTCTTTCTATTATGGCATTGGGGATTCCAAAACATATGAACCCTCACTCAAGGATAGACTACATGATAAGATAAGGCATAGTTAGGATGATCACATAAATAACAAGAATAAAATGAAAAATAGAAAAGTAAACAATGCTTGAAATTATGGTCATGGTTAAATCCTGATTATAAAGTATTGAAAACTTCAACAATCGGTATTGTCAAGAACTCAACATATTTCCAAACAATACAATGTAATATATAACTTTCCCCCATCGTGATCAAACATTGTTAAAACCCCTTTTGTGCCTGGTTAGAGGTAAACAACTAGCTCTTGCTTGTTCTGGAAAATAAATAGGGTATTGAAATATCTGCAAGGGATTAAAATGAGGCACAAAGGAAGAATTTACCATCAAAATGGCTCATAGGTATTTCAACAAAAATGATTGATTTTTTGCATATGAAAAGCCAATTGATCACTTCTCGCAATAAGAATTTTCCATGTATTGATCTTTTGTAACTCTTATCCTTCTATCCATCCTTCCTCCCTCCCTTCCTTGTTTCATTCCTCACCTATTAGTTGAAAAAAGCATTTTGAACTTTCTAAAACACAAAGTTCAAATCTAAAGAAAAATAAACTCTACTAAAACCCACCTATCACCAAAATAGTCAACATGACTACTAATGTCGAAGCCTCGAGGACCACCAATATCAATATCAATAAAGTATCAATGTGTATACTAAAGACATATTTATGCATATGTCTCAAGAAAGTGACTAAAGTATTTTAAAGATAAATACATAATACAAAGGATATAAATACAACATAAAACATAAACAAATAAATTGTCATAAATAATCATTGTTGTGAGATACTAATAAGTTGTATAAAGCTTTCATCTTCCCTCACCTGTAACTATGAAGTTTGGGAAAACCTATCAAAACATGTTTTATATATATATACTACCAAAGGTCTACTACCTATATGGTTGTTATAGCAGAAAATAAAGAACCTACCTTGAGGGTTGCACACTAGCATGGGGATGGAAAGGCCACCTAACCTTGTGCACATTAGGTTGTATGCATGCTTAGAAATATTATAATATACCATAATACCATGCCATGGGAAAATTAAGCGAGGAAGTGGTAATGCCTTCTCCCACTTTCCGTGGCCTGCTCATGCATCGAGGGTCCATTAGTTTTGATGGTTTTTAGCGTTTTGGGATTGGAATATTTCATGCTTCCCTAGGTGTACTCATGCATCCAACTTTCATCCTTTTTTTTATGGTTTAGATCGTGTTGGGATTACTAATTGCAACAACCTCCACTAAGTTGTACACAAACGCCACTAGATCTACCTGGGACACGGATGGTCTTATACTTAAACTATGAATATTCATTGGAGTAGATTCATGGAATGTGTTTCCCTGTATGTTCAGGAATTACTTGATATATTTTGTCATAATACACCGATTAATTTTTGAATGAAGGTTATTGTTATGGGCTGGGTTCATAAATCCTTGCCCACTCTAGCTATGCACAAAGGTCTGTGAACCCATCAACTATCACATTCCCCTTTCAAAAATTTATGTTGTATTTGAATATTCGAAATTGAACTCAGTACATTACAACAAAATAAGTTTTTCGTGCCAAGTTTAGTGTCAAATTGTAGTGGATTTTTTCAATTGAAATGTTTTTTCCAATGTAAAAGTCAGTAAGAAAGTGTTTTTTTAATTGGGCATTGATTTGTGTTCCAAGTATATCATCGAGTTTAGCATTGGATTCAATATCAATTTAAGCATGGTGTTTAGTTTAACATCAATGTGTTTGTTGATTTTAGTAATGTCACTCCGTGTGTCAACTTTAACCCCAACTACAACATAATGTGTTGATAATTACTCTAGATATACCTTCTTGTGTAGCACCAAATGTATCATTTTTTGTTTGTTTGTATTAGAAAACATTTTTAATATTGTTTTCACTATAACTTTTACTTTAAAACTGAGTTTTTCTTCCAATTTAGCATCGAGGTTTGCTTCCAATTTAGCTCCCATTACAACTTCTACTTTAGTATCGAGTTTTGTTTCTAGTTAGCATTGAATTTTACTTCCATTTTAGCACCAAGTTTTTCTTCCAATTTAGCATCGAGTGTTACTTCCATTTTAGCATCAAGTTTTGCTTCCATTACAACTTCCACTTTAGCATCGGGTTTCACTCCTATTATAACTTCTACTTTTGCACCAGGTTTTGCTCCCATTATAACTTCTACTTTTGCACTAAGTTTTGCTTCCACTTTAGTACTGAGTTTTTCTTCCTTTGTATCTTCCACTTTAGCAATGGGTTTAGCTTCCGCTTTAACACCAGGTTTAGTTTCTACATTAGCTCTAATGCTAGTAATAGATTTTTCTTTCATTTTAGCATTGATTTTTGCTTCCAAATTTTCTTATTTGTTTGCAACAATTACATATACAAATTTATAATAAAATAACTTAAATTAATATTTAAATATAATTGTTATTATATTCATTTTATTAATTCAAATTATGTTAATATGTATATTAGAGATCTAAAATAAATAAAAATATTAAACAAACATCTCAATTCAAATTTACATCAAAAAAATTATTAACATTTTTAAAGAAAAATA
>SNQJ01S0073849.1:12045-24562 GCA_010110895.2 Picea sitchensis | reverse complement strand
ATAACATCCTTTGATCATGGAGATTGACATTGATAGTCGATAGGGATTTTTTTGGAAGGCGACGAAGGGTGCTCACTCCACCTCATACTCAGTTTGACACTAGTCTCGCAGGGATCGAACAAGAAAATGAAGATCCTACTAATCGAGTTCTATGCTGCAATGCACAACACATGCTCACCCCAGGCTCAAACTTGCAACCCTTTGCAACCACAACTTGCTTGCGGCTATGGAAGACATCACCTTCAACAAAGTACCTTCATGGCTTCCATGTGTCCACGTGCAAAGAACACGTGTTAGAACATGAGAAATTGGTGAGTATATCTAAAATTTGATTACAGAGCTACATGCATGTGTTAGAACATGAACAACTGGTGAGTATATCGAAAATTTGATTACAGAGCTACGTGCATTTCTTGAGAAATTTGCTGACACACATGAAATATTCAGTGACACGTATGTACAATGGAGTAAAAAACTATCAAAGAGTATATCTACGTATATTTTATATAAAGGCCAGTTTATGAACAAAGTTTGGTACTACTTATCTTTTTCTCCATTTTTTATTTGGTTTATTAGTTGCTATCTTTTTCCCCATTTTTTATTTGGGTTTACATAGTTATTATCTTTTTTCCAATTTTTTATTTATCAAGAAAACACAACATGGAATTTATATAACGTTTATCTTTTTATTTTGTTAGCATGTATGCCCATTCCAATGAATAATATTTAGCCATAAATTATACCTAACAGAGGACGCCCTTTGCAATGAGTAACATTCAGTAGGAAGCCAAAAATATTAAGCAATCACCATCATGTTAAAATCTAACAGTAAATCACATTAAAATTATTTGAAAGAAAGAAATTAGTTTAGAATGGGCAGCCATATACCTTCCAGGAAAGAATTGAAATAAATAGGGTTACTTTTTAAAAAGCTAGTAGAATTTGACTGAACGTTCTCCTTTCACCGACTCTATGATCAATTTATAGAGACCTCTTACCCAAGAGGATTGCAGATAAGGATAAGATTTGCTTCATCCAGTGATCTCCAAGGTTATTACATTTCAATAGCTGTCAAAATGTCTCAGGTTTGACAACTGTAAAAATGTCTCAAGTAAGCCAGAGGTTATTCATGGCTTATTTTATTTTTTAAGGCTATTATTTGACATGAATTCTAACTAATCTACTATTCTCATCAAAATATAACTAATCTACTATTCTCATCAAGTGATATGTTCTCATGACATAAAATCAACTCAGCAACGCTTAACACTTCAATCTGATCGTCAAACACTTCAATCTGATGGCACTGTATCATCAGGACTATGGATTTTGACGTGTTCTTCCACCTTCTTTGGCAGGGACTTGTTTCTCCACAACTCTCCTTATTATCATAGAAAAAATGCTAAGAAATAATAATCACTAAATAAAAATATCAAAATGCTTATGTTCATGCTTATGTTATAGCCTTACTTGGACCAGATTCAAATGTTGAAAACTTTGTTCAAATAATTTGAAGTTGAATGATATTTTCCTTTTGAAGTTCTCATTATGAACTTTCTTAACAAAGTATTAGTAATACTTATATACAAATAATTTATTTAATGCTAAGTTTTTTTTTTATTAGTTTTGGAAAACCTATACAGTATTATAATCATTCTTATTTATATACTATATATATATATTTTTTTCACACAGAAAAAATAGATCCACTGTTATTCTATTATAATCAAGTGTTCTTTCCATATTACAAAAATATTTATATGATCTATAGATCACTAGTGTTCCCCAAAGACTAGATTGTTGAACTATACTATATGCAATTTCATACAGAATTGCTTTTATCAGCTGTCAAAGCTTACATATCGAAAAAAAATTCTCATAAAGGAATTGTAATCTTCCTTCTATTGTCTAGTTACATAGTAATGTAACATTTAGAAAATCATAAAGTGATCTTTATTTACAACATTTTCATTGAAGATCTCCTCATAATAAAACCAACCCAGGGGGTTGTCCAAATCTTTTTTGGAAAGTTTACCTGCCACTGTATTGAATTCTCTATGGATATGCATGAAGTGAATATCTTCAAATCCCGCATTTAAGCTTCTTATCTGTTCTTTCCAGTTGTGTAGGTAGATCAGGTTTAGATTTGAGCAATCATTAATCCAGTCAATAGTCACTTTGGAGTCACTAACAACCATCAAATTACATATGGACAATCTTTGTGCAAGAAAAAGAAGCCCCCAAAGACCCAAACTTTATGCCTTCATATTATTTACTTTACCTCCTACAAAGTGTGCTTTATAACTATGATCAAAACTTAATTTTATATATATCCCAGCTCCACAGAAATCATTTACAGCAACACAATCAAAGAAACCTATAGGTTTTTCATCAAAATAGATTTGTTTGAGAATATAATCCACTTTGTTCACTTCTTTTGTTCCTTTAAGTTCTTTAATATCAAGTAGAATCTTGGTTATTGTTCGAGAGTCCTCTCTTGGCCAATTTTTTATTCCTATATTTCCAGATTCTCCAACTAACTAGAAAGGGGATGTATCTCATCTTTGGGTAGATAGTAAACCAATACAGTAGATTTCCTTCCATAGTAGAATGATTCCAGGCATCTGAAAACTTGAGGGAGCTTAAAATTTATTTCCATATGTATTGTGTGTATTCACAATGAATGAAAAGGTGATCAGTTGTCTCATCATCTTTGAGATAGAGAATACAAACAACAGGTCCAATGCCTCCCCTTTTTATGAAATTTGCACCAATGAGGATACGATCCTTCAATCATAACCACATGAAACAAATAATTTTGTTCTGTATCTTAACTCTCCATATTGCTTTATACCACCAACAAGAAACCTCATTATGTGAATTACTAGCAATGCATTGATATGCTAGATTTGTTGTAACTGTTCCAAAAGACCTGTTCCATGACCAAACAAGTTTGTCTTTTGAGTTAATAAGAGAAACTCCATTGCTCTTCAAAATTGCTATATAATTGTTCCATTCATCTGGCAGAGTTCTTGATAAGCCTAGTTGGTTGGCACTTTTCCAAATTGTATAAGTGTTGTTTGTATTTGATAAAGTTACTTGTGCAATGGAAAAAATACAATGATTATTGAGGAATTGAATCAAGGTTGCTGAAAGTTTATAGGATGAATAATCACCTATAAAAGGATCGTTACCAATAATAACTTGATTACCGCTTCCTATTTGCCAAGATAGCCATTTTTTTCCAAATTATAGAGGCATTAGAGGACTTGAAGTTTCCTTTTCGGATCCAAGAAGTCAATTCGACTCCTTTTAAGTATTTTCCTTTGAAAATTTGACTCCATAGACTGTTTCCAAATATCCCTCTCCAACAAGATTTTGTAGCTAAAGACTTGGCAATCCAAAAAATGTTCCTAATACCCCAACCACCAAATTATTTAGGGATGACAATGTTTTTCCATTTGGACAAATGAAATCCTGTTTTTTTGTTTGCTCCTCTCCATAATTTTTTTTCCATAAGATGTTGAATTTTGTGCAAAGTAGAGGCGTGAACCTTTGCTACACTGAGCTAGTATACATGAATACTTTGGAACACAGCTTTCACTAAAACCAATCTTCCTCCAAGAGAGAGCCATTGAAATGTCCAGTTACTTATTCTCTTTGTAATCTTCTCACTCAGCCAATTCCAATCCACAGCTCTATATCCATTAGCTTTTAAAGAGAAACCTAAATATTTCATACCTTCCTCAAGATTTATGAATTGTATGTTGAAGTCTGGGGAAATTATTTGTTTAGTACTGGGATTGATATTTGGGCTAGGAAAACTGATTTATTATAGTTTACCTCCATACCCGAAGCTGTACAAAAAAGAGATAATAAGGATTTGAATTCCATCCAGTCCTTATAATTCATGTCACCAAGGATTAAGACATCATCTACAAATAGAATATGTGACACATAGTTTGAGATGGCAACTTTAAGCCCATGGAAATTTCCTTCATCAACAAATTTCCTCATTAATCTTTTAAGACATTCTACCACCAAAAGAAATAACAGTGGAGATAGGGGACAACCCTGTCATAAGCCACAATTTTTTTTGAAGAAATCAGNCATGATCTATTGGTAAATCTCCCAATTTAATCCAATCTGTGTTAACATTAACCTAAGGAATTACCATCTTACCTTGTTGTAAGCTTTTTTCAGATCCATCTTGAGAATAATGACGCTTAGATTCTTTGTCTTAGCATAGTGTAAGCACTCTTGTGCTATGCCAACAACATCGAAGATTAATCAGTCCTTTAAGAAGCCAAAATATTCATGAGAAATACAAACTGCTAACTTTGTTTTAATCCTTGTGGAAATAATTTTTTAAATGACTTTGTAAACAAAATTACAAAGTGATATTGGCCTGAACTCATGAAAATTTCCAGGTTTATTAACTTTAGTGATAAGTGCAAATAAAGAGGCATTAAGTGAGCGTGGAATAAAAGAAGAAGTTCTAGATTCTTCAATAGCCTTGTGAAGATCTTCACCCAAGATTTCAAAAAAGGATTGGAAAAGTTCTTGAGTCCAACCATCAGGGCCAGGACTTTTTTCTTTTGTCACCTTGAATACAATGTCTTTAACTTCATCAATCAATACTTCTTTTCCAATCTCAACACAGTCTAAGTCATTGAATAATTTTGGCATGTGTGCTAGTACCTCGATCTGGCTTCGAGGGTCTTCAGATTCAATGGGACTGAATTGGGACCTGAAGTGCTTGAAATCTATCTATTTAATTTCTGAATCAAATGAATGTAGGATTCCTTATTCATCTTCAATATCCCATATTGTATTATGTGATCTCCTCATAGTGGCGTATTTATGGAAAAAAGTAGTGTTTTTGTCTCCACTACTGATCCAAATAGCTCTACTTCTGAGTAGCCAAGTATCTTCTTCCACCGCGAGAATCTTATCATTTTCCTATTTTATTACTTTAAGAAGCTCCAGATCATCCTTCTCAAAGACCTGTGACGGATTCTTGTCAAATATTTCTTCCATTCTAGATTCAATAAGGAGCACTTCAAATTGTAACTAAGCTTTCTTTTCCCTTTGCCAAAGGATCGCCTCTTTTTTTAACTATTTTAATTTAGAGCACAAAAGTTGTATATTGGAGGATTCTGACAAGTGACTCATTGAACTCCAAGTTTTTTTAATAAGTGAAGAAAAATATTGATCCTTTATCTAGGTGGAATTGAATTTGAAAGGCGACGCAGTTTTCTATGAGAAAGTATCCAGTTGAAGGCATATCAGATTATGATGAGATATGGTAGAGTTAATTACCCAAGATATAATCTTATTGTTGTTTATGAAAAAAGAGTCGTCAAGGAGGAAGCGATCCAGTCTCTTCACAATACCATTGGACCCTTCTTTGCCATTGCGCCAAGTATGATAAAATTTAATAGGTTGGACGTCCACTAGGCCAGAGGAATGTATGAGATTTGTGAAGAAATATGAAAGAGGGTCTAATCTGGCCAAAATTACCCATACTTCCCTCGACGATAAGGTAAAATTAAGATCTCCTCCTACAATCAAACCATCTTCATTCAAGAGACCAGATTGAAGAATGGGTAGCCATAAGAGTTCCATATCTTTATAGGGTGCATAACAATTGAGTAGTTTAACTTTAACTGTTGAAAATTTAGTCCGTCCTTCCAAATATATACTTGCAAGGGTATCAATTGCAGACAGCTCAGCAAAAGATGGATTCCAACCACTCAACAAACCACCAGAGCATCCACTAGGATTCATAGCCACAACATTCCATGAGGGCGCACATTGGAGGAAAAGTCTGATCACCTTGTCACTGTTAACTAAAGTCTCTTGGAGGAAAGCAATATCAGGTTTGATATGAGAAAGAAGAGCTTTGAGGGAGGTAAGTTTATGGGTTCCCCCAAACCTGCGTAGGTTAAGTGAGAGAATAATCATAACGGAATCTGGAGAGATGACAGGCTTGCTCTAAGGGCCGGAGAGGGAGTCAAAACATGACCATTAATTGAGGAACCAGGGAGGGACAGAGTTTGTGGACGATATGCAACAAGTAAAAGGGGATCTAAATTACCAAAGGAGGCTAAGCCCCCCTCCGTATCTCCTAGAGGAACTTTTGGAAGACGGGCTTTGGTTTTTTTCTGGATTGTGACATTTGAACGTAGGAAGGCAGAGGGAAGAAGTGTACATTGATTGAAAATAGGTAAATGTTTAGGAGAAAGGGAAACCACAGAGCTAGGAAAGATGTCTAGAGTAGAATTTGTAGGGTCAGTGAGGGGAGGGTTAGTAAGGTCCAAAACCCTAGAGCATATAATCATTAACAATTAA
Organism: Picea sitchensis; assembly: GCA_010110895.2. Taxonomy (NCBI): domain Eukaryota; kingdom Viridiplantae; phylum Streptophyta; class Pinopsida; order Pinales; family Pinaceae; genus Picea; species Picea sitchensis. The sequence goes on along the minus strand of SNQJ01S0073849.1, from coordinate 18,208 downwards.
CATTTATATATCATATAAGTTATAGGAGACTCAAAACATAACTTCAATGTCTATTATGCGTAAAATATTATTTCATTGATCCACGAACATTCTTCTTATTCATCCAATCTAAATCTATAAATCTATAAACTCAAGATATAATCTCAATATAAATAAAAGATATCTCTTCCAATGTCTTAAAAGAGCACAAATTAACCTATACCAAGAAACAAGAAACTATACTCATAGTATAAACCTATGTAGTAGTGATGAGTTGCATGTTGATATTTTTATTATATTGAAAATGGTGATAGGATTTAACATGCTTGAACCTATTCTACTCATGGAATAAGGTTCCTCATGGATGTTCAATGTTTAATAAAGAGATGATGAAGAGTTTTAGCATAGATATGGGGGTTTCATTTTTAGAAGTTATCTACTTCAAAATCATTATGATAGAGTTGTTATGGATGCCTTTACTTCCTTTTTAACCATTATTGGTTACAATTGAGTCGATTTCATCCTATTGCATATTTATTGAAGGAACATTAAAAATATTATCTTCATATTCAGAAATGGATTGTTGACTTTGATAATATCTAATCAGTGTTGGAAAATGTATTGTTCTCCAAATGGCCAAAATACAAGTGTAAGATCTAATGACACACAATTTGTTACTTTGTTTATTTTTATGCTCTCAATATCACTTTCACATGTGTCCCTAATGGGATTTGGCTAGTGAGTTTCAAGTTTCCATAAAATGCTAATCATATTTCACTTCAACGAATCATCAACTCCATTGGACTCGGGGAGTAGGATTAAATCTAGGTGCACCATTCTCCCATGTATCCCACAACCATAACATGTTTTATTGGGTATTTTCCAGCTCTTGGGTTTCACCAATTAAGGAACATTGAAAGATTTTGGATCCTTGGATCAAATTTGTGAATCACTGCAAGAAATGTTGGGGAACATGTTGACCTTTAGATAGACAAAATATAGGTTTATGTTTTGACAACACACAATATTTTTTATTCATTCATTTTTAGTCCACCAGGACCACTTTCACATGTGTCTTGGAAGGGTACTTCATTATTATCCTAGAGTGTAGGGTACACCATGCTTTATTTACCTTTCACTTATAAATAAAGAAGATACATTTGAATGAGCATATTGTATTGTGAATTTGATATATTGTGAAATGAGGTTTTCCTTTCGAAAAGGTTTCTTATTCATTGATTGTTATCATTATAGGCATGGAATTATTATTTTTTCCATTTTTATGTTATTTGGGGTATCCTTTCTCCTAAAATCATCATCATGGCCTTTAGATTAAGATGCACTTAATGTTGTGTATATAAATGTGTTGTAATGATAGAATAATAATATAATTACAAAATTTGAGAAGTACAAGAGCTATTAAGCAATTAAGTGAAGAACCACCAATACATAACTACCCATCCATGAACAATTAAACCATTAAACAATTATAAATTGCATGCACATAAAAACACAGGGTTCAACCAGTTGTATATTTTGTATTGTTAGTATAGAGTGTTCCAAAACTAGATGAGATCAAATCATTCTAAAAGAACATTGTGATGCCCTTCATGTGAAGACGTGACATAAACACATTACATAAACAACTTGTGTACAAGCAATTTGGCCGTATATAGATAATTTTCCAAACAAAAAATATATATTCCATTATAATGTTTCAAACAAAACAATGTCCACAACGGGAGGTTATATGAATATGGTCAAATAAAAGACCACATTAACATTGGGATGATAGATGTTGACATAATTCTACTAAACATGGTGCTTTGGAAGGTTGGCTCAACTTCCAACTCATATTCTATTAAGTATATAATGTAGCGAAATATATTGATTATTTTACTAATTATTGGATATGTGAGGGCACATTGTGCATTATGAGTTGGGTCCCACATAAATTTTCCTTCACTAAATCTTTGGCCCCTTATCAACAATATTCCAAGTATAAATTCAACTAGCATAGAAGCTTTAAATTGGGGAGGGAAATCAAGAAAATAAGGAAGACACTTTAAATCTACCATGATGATTTTCAATTCCTAGTATATGATAAAATCCATGCATTTCACTAATAATTTTTAGGGGGGGTTGACCAAAAAAGGTTTTTGATGATGTATGAGAACTCCCATGTATTGTGGAACAACCAAGAAGAATTGGGATGATTCTTCCCTTTGTGATTATTGTATCTCTTGGTGTGTTAATATTTTTTTTTTTTTTGGTTCAACTTCAAAACTTCCATTCTCCCTTTACGATCTTTAATGCTTAGAAAATATGATATTATGATTTGTACTATTTTGATGGTCATAGATTGAGTATGATTTGTTTTGTTTATTTATTTATTTATTCTTGATTTTAATGTTGTGAGGATGACTTAACTACCACCCTAATTTCATAATATGCTCTATTTGCTGGGTATGTATTTTATTCTTTGCATGACTACTACTAGTGTCTGCTACATTGTGTCAGGCGTGCAAGGGGGTTTGAGTGGGTTGCAAGGGGGTGATAGCCCCCCTGTGTGGGGGTTCAGGGGGAGTGCCCCCGAGAAATTTTTTTCCTCGGTAAATGTGTCTCCTTTTTTCCTCATTTTTCGTGTCGCCTCAATTTTCGTATCCATTGTTGGGCGGTTTTTCATCACATGGTTTTGGTCGATGGTTTTCTATTTCCGGTTAAGGAATTAGGGTTGTTCACTAATCCTGGTCATTGGGTTAGGGTTTTGGATGTCGCTGGTTATGTATATTGTATTGTAAACATTGTATCACTATGAATGAATATAGAATATGATGGTTTTCCCGATTTGGATTTCTAGGGGAAAAATGTTTGTATAATGTGTGTATTTGTCATTATTTCTTTTCTATTCTTTTATTGAAAATATGTTTGCAGTAAAATATTGTACAAGGTTAAAATCTACATTTGGTATCAGAGCTAGGTTGGCTTCAGGGGGATGCCTTTGTGGTCAAGGGTTTGGATCAGGACTGTGATAATCCTTGTTACAGTGGGAGATCTATGGTATTGATTTTTCAGGTGAAAATAAATGGCGAGCAGTTCGAAAATGGAGATCGATAAGTTTAATGGGCAAAGTTTTGAGATCTAGAAGCTTAAGATGGAAGATCTATTGGTGGATAGAGATCAGTGGATCACGATGGATCCAGGTACTGCACCTACAGGAACTTCAACAGATGACTATAAAAAGTTGGATCAGAAGGCGAAGAGCACAATCCGACTATATCTCTCAGATTCAATATTACTGAATATGTCAGAGGAAGCTACAACCAAAGATTTATGGGATAAGTTGGGGAAGTTGTATCAGTCCAAGTCCCTAGTAAATAAAATTTTCCTGAAAAAGAAGTTGTATAACCCGAGGATGAGGGATGGAGACTCGATGGCAGAGAATTTGAACGCATTCAATACTATGGTAAGTCAGTTAGTATTTGTTGAGATTAAAATTTCAGATGAAGACAAGTGTATCAGTTTAGTGTGCTCTTTACCAAACTCGTGGGATAGTCTGGTTGTGGCCATAGGTAGTAATACAATTACCTTGAATTTTGATGAAGTGGTCTCATCCTTGTTGTCGGAGGAGATGCGACAGAAGAACATGGAAGGACAGAGCATATATGCATTATTTGCAAGAGGACGCTCCCAGGAAAGAAATAGATCTAAGTCCTCAAGTGGGAGATATAAGTCTAAAGGTAGATCTAAATCTCTCGGAAAATTTGTAAAGGTATGCTGGAGATGTGGAAAAGAAGAGAACTACAAGAAGCAGTGTAGATCCAAAATTGAGAAAAAGAAGGGCTCTAAAGTAGCTCCTTCTACAGAAGAAAAGACCTCCAAGGAAGGAGGGGATGTGTACTTGGATTCTTCAAGCACACATGCAGATCATGATGCATGGTTGGTTGATTCAGGTGCATCCTTTCATATGACTCCCCATAGGGAGTGATTCTGTGAATATGAAAGGCATGATGGAGGTAATGTTTTCCTAGGTGATGACTCGACAACCAGAATCATAGGACGAGGAAATATAAAGTTGAGGCTCGTAGATGGAAGGATTAGAACACTACCTGGTGTTCTTCACATCCCAGATTTGGCCATAAATTTGATTTTTGTAAGAAAAATGGACGATACAAGGGTAAAAATAATATTTGAAAAGGAAACCTGCAGGATGGTTTGAGGAGCAATGGTGTTGTTGAAGGGAGTTATGTTTTGAACTCTGTATAAGCTGCAAGGAAGCAGTATTAGTGATGGGTGTAATAGTTCCATTATTCTTGATATTGGAGTTGAAGAATAAATAACTCCTACAGTCTCTGGAGAAAAGGTTATGATGTGGCATCAAAGACTAGGGCATATTGGAGAGGAGGGTCTTAAACTACTACACGATAAAGGTATGGTTGAAGGTATGTCTAATTGCTCTTTGGATTTTGATTTATGTGAACATTGTGTATATGGGAAGCAAAATCGGGTAAGATTCCCCTCTGGTGCAACGAGGGCAGAAGGAATTTTACATCTAGTTCATAGTGATGTGTTTGGACCTGTGTCGGTTCCATCATTGGGAAAATCTGTGTACTATGTCTCATTTATAGATGACTTCTCGAGGAGTACTTGGATATATTTCCTTAGGAAGAAATTTGAAGTATTTGATAGGTTTAAAGAGTTTAAGGCTCTTGTCGAGAATCAAACAGAGAAAAGAATTAAGGTGCTAAGGACAAATAATGGTGGATAATTCTACAGGAATGAATTTGAACAATTTTGTAAGAAGTGTGGTATAGCAAGGAAAAATACTACTCCATATGCACCTCAACAGAATGGAGTTGTATAAAGGATGAATATGACACTGATGGGAAAATCAAGGTGCATGCTCAATGGTGTTGGGTTAGGGAAAGAAATATGGGCAAAGGCAATGGGTATTGTATGTTACCTGGTCAACAGATCACCCTCATCAGCACTAGATGACAAGACTCCACAAGAGGTATGGACGGGTAAGAAACCTTCTCTCACACATCTCAAGGTATTTGGCTGTGAGGCCTATGTTCATGTTCCAAAGGAAAACAAGAGTAAGCTAGATAAGACTTAGATGAAAAGTGTATCTTTATTGGGTATAAAGATGGTCTCAAAGGTTATAAGCTTTGGAACCCAGAAACTAAGAAGGTTGTGTATAGCCGAGATGTGGTATTTAGATAAATGAAGGATGTTGTTAAACTGGAAGTCCTACCAAGTAAGGAAGACCTAGATAAAATAGAGTTTGATTCATAGAGTTTGATTTAAAAGATGATGAATCAAACTCTACATAAGAACAAGAATCAGAAGAAAAAGATCCTCATACTCCAGTATTGAGGAGATCGGTTTGAGAAAGAAGGCTACTAGAAAGGTATACTCCATCTGATTTTTGTTCAAATTTTGCTTTGTTTATTATTGATGATGATCCTAGAACTGTCAAGGAGGAAGTGGATTCATAGGATGGAAAGCTCTGGAAAAAGGCCATGGATGAAGAAATGGTATCCTTGGATAATAATGAGGCATAGGATCTAATGGAGTTGCCGACTAGAAGAAATCCCATTGGAAGAAAATGGGTATTTAAAAAGAAGTTGAATGCAGAAGGCAAAGTGGAGAAATACAAAGCTTGGTTAGTAGCAAAGGGTTATTCCCAAGTTGAGGGAATTGATTTTGGTGAGATTTTTTCTCCTGTTGCCAAGTTAACTTATATAATATTTATGTTATTTGTTGTTGTTGTATTTGATTTTGAAGTAGAACAGATGGATGTGAAGACAACATTCCTACATGGGGATCTCGAAGAAGAAATCTATATGAAGCAGGAAGAAGGATTTGTTGTGAAGGGAAAGAAGGAGTTGGTATGCAATATGAAAAAGTCCTTGTATGTTTTAAAACAATCACCAAGGATTTGGTATAAAAAATTTGATACTTATATGCTGGGACTTGTCTTCACAAGAAGCAAAGAGGATCGTTGTGTGTATTTTAAATTAATTGGAGATCATTTAATTTACTTGGTCTTGTATGTGGATGACATGTTGTTGATAGGAAACAACAAGGAGATTATCCAGGCTGTGAAAACTCAGTTGTCCTCTAAATTTGACATGAAGGATCTCGGTGCTTCAAATTTCATTTTGGGCATGGAAATTAA
>SNQJ01S0073849.1:0-10982 GCA_010110895.2 Picea sitchensis | reverse complement strand
TGATGGGCTTCGGGCTCTGCTCCTGATAGCAATCCAGGAGTGACTTCCGAACGCCAACACCAGTAGAAGAAGATCAACAAGATTGTAAAATAGAACCAATATATTCCTACTGCACCTATGGGGGTGCCTCCACACTTCCCAATCAAACCAAGTTATGATCAATCCCTTCATGTTATTCATGTTGCATCTTCACCGACAAAGTCCTCTCGCACTCCGGTATATCATGAAGCCAGGTTGGTTAAAAATATCCAACCCCTCCAATAACAGGTTCATAACAACCTTCAACAAGCTAAGTAGGACAACTTCTTCAACAAGGAAAGAAGCACACCAAGGTTCAGATTCAACAAACGCTTCCTCAAGGACTTGATGCAATAGAGACCGTTGCTTCCTAAGGGGGGAGGATTGATCCAAGTGTAAATCGGTGGCCACCCACCTATTACACTAGATCAAAACAGGGGTTTCCTCCTTGGCATTTTTTCTACAACTTTTTGAGTCCTAAAATTTTGGGGCCGTTTTGAGGCCCTAAACAACTTTTTCTGAGCCCAACATAGTCACATTGTAGGCTTTAGTCGGAGTGTGGTGGAAAAATGTATATTCCTCGAATAGAACTTTCAAATGAGCTATCATGCGCCCCAAATGAAGATCGTATGCAAAAGTTACTCCCTTAGGAAGTTGATGTACCAACTTACCCCATCGGGGGCCACATGAATTTTGGCATTTCATCTTCCGGGGTTAGGGTTTTGGATTTTATTTATGTTAAAAATGCCTCTAGAGCCTCATTGTAAACATTATCATCTTCTTGCGAATGAGCGTCACCATCATATCTCTTCTTAAAGATAAGATGCCACCATTCTAGTGAGTCATTCACTTTGTAATTTTACAGTTTGTGTATGTTCTCTCATTAATAAATATTGTGCATTATTGTATCTCCGTGTTTATTGAAATATTTTTGTGTATCTCGTGATATCTCTGTATATTTCATTGTTGTATCTCTGTCTTCATTTTGTTCTCAAAATAATCTGGATCATAAACACTGAACATGCTCCTTAATTTTCAGGAAGAAAGAGAGATACCTAAAAATAAATTAATGCAACATCAAGAATTGATCAAAATATGGTATGAAAAAACCTCTGTGGGTAATAAATATTTTTAAAAAGGTGATTTGGTTCTTAAATGGGATAAGTCTAATGAAATGAAAGGAAAGCACACTAAATTCTAGAATTGTGGCTAGGCCCATATCAAATCCATGAGAAGATTGGGTTAGGAACTTTTAGACTCAGAACATTGGAAGGAGACACGGAGGAGCTCCTTGTCAATAGTTATATGCTTAAAATATACTTCTCCTAATCATCTTCGGGGTTGTAGTTTTATACATAATAGGTTTTTTAATTGTTTTCATTTTCCTTTGGAGTTTTGAGAATCCTTTTAGAATAAAAAATTTACAATTTTATTTTCTCTTCTAAATTTGTTTACCCATTTCTTTCACAATAAAGTCTTTGCTGATAATTTTTTAGTGTCCATGCACAAATTCTAACGATGAATGTGACTGTATAACATGATCAATCCTAGCTCTTTTATGAGTAAATTTTCAAGTGTCCAAAAGTGAGAAAGTTACCTTGAATTATTACATAATATTCACAGATCATAGTAGATGGCCATGTTGAACAAGAATGACTAGTTCACAGCTATTTTGGAGAAAACCCTAGGTTATTAAAATATCTAAAAATGTTCCTAATTTGCAAATTATCTACATCAAAGTGATCACTCTCATACTAAGCTTGTTGATTTTCAAAAGGAAAATAAAAGGTGATAGCCACATATGTCTTCTAAATAATCTATGTGAGATTATTCCCACTTTACTGAATATAAAAAAAAAATAGCAGGATCTTCTTGGAGAAAACCCATGAGTAAAAGGTACTCACTGAGGCTAGCATATCAAAGCAACTCTTGTATAGCCTCTCTTCCCAAAACACCCAAATTGCGAAAATAAATACTTATATTACAAATATTCAAGGGTGAATGTAAAAGAACAATGGTAAGGAAGTTGGAATCACTATGATTAGTGTGGGAAGTAAAAGTAAACCCAACGGGGATATGGATGCTCATTGGCAGTGGGATATACTTGTATGATACTGAGGCAACTTCGTCGGGGCTATGGGTTCTCGTTGGAAGCAAATCAATGCTAGGAAAAGAGAGAACAAGATCACACATTGACCTATAAACGGTAATGATTACTCATTGGTGTCTTACTCTCCTAATATTTATGTGTATGAATTAAGTTAATGAACCAATCCCTTAACATCTCACATGAATTATTCAAAGGATCATCTTGGTTGTTACCACTTTCTCATTTTTTAGTAAAATATTGATGATGTGGGTCCCATAGTGTAGTAAGACTTGTAAATATTTCAGATCAGGAAAAGAATGAAGTAATATAATCTAGAGGTACATCTAAAATCAGAGATAATTGGTTCTTCCCAGTAAGTCACCATTTTTTATCCCCCACAACTGCCCACTAAAATCCTCTACCATAGAGGATTTTAGTGGGTACCCTCTATCAAAATTTTAGCAAGGGATTTGAGCACTACTAACTTGATTTTCTATTGATTCGGGAAAGTACCATTCTATCTATGCAATCCCCAATCCTAACCCAAGAACATCTATGATAATTAGAGATATTGTGAATTTTCACCCTACATTTTTCAGCCCATTTTTCTAAATGAATGAGCCCCAAGTCCTGCTAGGTCTTAAGGAAAACCTTAACTCGTATAACCATATCCAAGAGATATCAGATCACCCTATCAGAACATTACTCCCCATATTGAAATAACATGCAACACCAATTTCATATCCAATGAGCCCTTTCTGATAGCACTATCTGGAAAATTTGTATCAAATTCTTCGTCGTCATAAAGGTTTACACCTTGTGCACATTATCGACTCCAATGGACTTGTCCCAATGCACATAGCTCTACCACATCATAAATCTCTAACCATGTGTCTTTGTGTCAAGCTGTTACTGGTGCCAAAGAACTGTTCTACGTGGTGAGAATTGGATGTGTGGGAGTGGGTCCCTCACATAACCGCTAACATTACGAGGTAGACAACGATTTGTTGGTTAATATAGTCTTATCCAAGAATTTTAACATCCCTTCAAGTGAGTCTTTTCATATAAGCATGATATTTGAGAGATAAATATTCTCTTGGGATACCTCCCCATCGAAACAAGAACTAATCACGATCCATACCCCTCTATGATGGGCCCTCTTCGATATCACTATTGTGTCATGCATACTATATCTTCAAGATAATATCATACTTCTACAAAATTCCAAAATGACATGTATGTGAATGAATTAATTTTAATTACTTAGTGTTGTGTTAATCTAGCAAACTTATGTGGGATTTGTTTGTTGCAGAAACTAAAACCACCATCATGTCACGACCGCATACTACAAGAGGGAAAAACCCTGTGGTAAATGTACCAGCACCTATCATGAGCTCAGATGACATCCTAGAAACTAACACTAATTTCTTCAATGGGATGGATCATTGTCCACAAGATGATGGAATCTACAGAATTTTCAATACTAGAGACTTTCGCTTGACGATGAAGACTTGGAAGCATATTAGAATATCAAGAAAAGTTGTATTTATCTCATAGCAACTCGTCCGATGTTATTCCATTATAATGATGCAACGAGATGGTGCTTCACACACATTGACAAAGATACAACTACAATAATGAGTGAATCAAAGCTTCTGATAGCTTCTTTAAAGCTAGAGGAAATAAGACTTCGATATCACCTCCAAAAACCTACAATCTACTTGAATGAGTCGTTCTTGAAAATTTTTGGAGAAGATAACAAGGAATTTGAAGAATTGATAAAGGACTGGTGGGTTGATGAACATAGATGGGTTAAAAAAAGGGAACAATTGATTCCTTCACAACAACTCAAGAAACCCTACATGATGTCGAGTACAATGATATGTCGATTTTATGGTGAAGAAACGAGTACTCACTTTCATATGGAATGGTTTCCGATGACATACACATTGGTGAAGACTAGGCAAGTATTCAACTAGGGAAACATATTGGCATTCAACATTTTCTAGAAATTCAAGGAAGCCACAAGTATGAAAAATCACATCTTCTTCATGTCTACATACCTCTTAGATGTCATGTGTTATGTTGTACATTTTCCTGCTTTTGGATGGAATTGGGACCGTAGCCAACCACTTGTGCATGTAATATATTCAAAATTATGGGATGTCAATTATAAGAAATACATATATGACATGTGTGATTATTTCCTAGCTCCCTTATACACCATAATTTTTGGTTATCTACCACATAGAATATCACAAAAGGCCCTAGAAACCCTAAAGAATATTGGGGATTGGTATATAGGTAAGTATTATACTTATGTTAGAATCCATGGGAGTTTTGAAGCTCCACATGTCTTACACAAATATTTTCTTGATAGGTTGTTGGCCCAAGAGGTTGCTTACCAAACCATAGGAACATGGATAACCTCATTCCTCGCAGGTAATAATAAGAAACTCTGGCCCACATTCCCTCTAAACATATGGATATATACATTATCCAATATCCCTCATGATAGAAGGGAGTTCGAATCCCTATAGGAGATCTTCCTATGTGAAGGGGAACCTAAAGGGCATGACCCAAAAGATATAACAATTAATCATGTAAAAGTTGTCGGACTAACTCACCCTATTATTCATGAAGTGAACTTTGTAGAGGAAATATTCAAATGGTTTTTCTTCTTTGAAGATGTACTAAATAGGTTTTCAGATGAATCATCTAAGGATAAACTTCAAAGGGAAGAAGAAGAAAAAGGAAAGATAACTAAGGAACAATTCCTATTCCTTCTAGAGAAAGATAAATCAAACAAGAATGCAAAGGAACAAGAAGAAAATAAAAAGGCTGAGTAAATATACTATAAATCCTTGGAAGAAAAAGAAGAATACCAAAGGAAACATGAAGAGATCGAAAAGGAGAAGAAAATGGGCCAAGATGAAGTCAAAGGAAAAAATAAAGATGATGACAAGAAAAAACCCAAATTGAACGAGAATAACAAGAGGGATGAAGCCTTGCAGAAAATTGTTGCAGAAAAGAAGATAAAGGTTGAAAAGGAGGAAAAGGAACAACATGATGTAGAATAAAATAAAAAATTAAAAAAGAAGAGGAGAGACTGAGGTTGGTTGCAGAAGTAGAGCAGAGGAAAAATAAATAGGAAGAATAACAAGAAAAAAAGTTGAGGACGAGGCAAGAAAGAAGATAGAGGAAGAAGAAGAAAGAGAAAAGAAAAGGAAGCCAGATGAGGCAAAAAATGGTTCAACAAGCCCAAGTGTGTGTATAGTTGACATATCCCCTCAATAGTGTACCCCTTTGATGGAAATACTAGGGAATTTCTCTTTTTCCTTTCAAGTGCTAAAATTGGATGAGGTTGTAGTAGCAGTGGGAGAATAATGTTACAACAACAAGACCAAAGGAATATAGAAAAGATCAAACAAAAGGAAAAGGGGGGAAACAAATCTCATCCATGGATCTTCCAAAAGGTCCATTGAAAGGAGAGTAGGCTCAGACCCCAAGGACAATTCCATACATACTACCTTTGCTCTTAATGTATTTGCAAGGGAAAATGAAATGTCTATATATGAGTTAGTTGTTGCATTGGATACCTTGCAAGATAGAATAGTTGAACTAGAGGAAGAGATGAGGACATAGAAACAAAAGATTGTGGAAGAATTCAATGAGGTTGTCAGTACATAAGAGAAACATCAGAAAGAGGAGTCAGAAAAATAATTGTAGATCCAAATTGATAAACTGAATGTAGAACTCGAGAAGAAGATCCACATAGTTGAAAATATGCGCAAGGGAGAACTATATTCCCTCAATTTGGTGCATTCTAAAGAGAGAGAATCTAAAAACCAGTCATGCATAGGAGTTGGTCATCCTGCAGATAGAATGTGTGGAAGCCAACAAATTCATTGAACAACTCGAACATAAAATCCTAGGGATGGAACAAGATAAATAAAAAATTAAAAAGGCTCTAGAAGAAAATCATACAAGAATTCTCATCTTGGAAACTATAAAGGGAGAAGCCAAAGATGTCCATGAACATAAATTGGTGCAAAAGAAATGTTTTTGTGTACTAAATGATATCCAAAGAAATAGAGACGATCAAATAAAGTTAGAGGACCATATGGAGGATATGAGAGACAAATATCAGAAGGCTCAGTATGCCTTTGACATAAATGTGGATTGGCAAAGTGTATACCAAAACCCACCAATTACCTTGCCACTCTACACGGTCAGACAAAAGATAAAGTATCGGGTCTTGTTTGATACCTGGAAACCCCTCTTGGAAGACATCAAAACCATTTAGAAGAACGTGACTAATCACTACAAGAGATTATGGAATTCCTCTGATGAGCTACTAGAATAATTCGAGATGGATATTATGCCCAACATTGATGATGCAACCCCTAGTGAAGTGAGGATATCAAAAGTTGAAGAAAAAAGGGATTCCATACATGAAGTTATTGATCATATTACAGAGGTTGGAAAAGAGGTATTAAATAACCATTTGATGAAGCCAATGACACTAATCACGTTGGACAAATATTTTATCAAAGGATTAAAGTTGGAAGTGACAACTAAGATATGTGATGGCGAGATGGACCTAGAGAAAATTCAACTAAGGAAGCTAGAAACAATCTTGGAAGATTATGCATTATGGAAAGAATATAGGGACAAAATGGAAATGCAAAGACTCTCATGATTATTTCCTTTTGTAACTGATCCTTTACATTTTAATTTTATTACTTATGTAAAGTCTGAATGAGGAATGTGAAATGATGAGTCGAAACTGTCATCTGAGATGATGACGATTACTGAATGTAAACATACTATCTTGTTTTATGAAAGAGAGCATTGTGAATGAAGAAGGAATTTTGTTTGTTTTATATCAGGACAATACTTTTATTGCTAAATGAATAGAGCAAGAGACATCTTGGATATTTTTTATTTAGATACGTGTGTATAAAAAAATTCTTTGTGCATAAGTCTATTGTATGAATGTTAATGAACATAGTTGTATGAATCATTTCTTCTATGTTCTTGATATTTATGTTGTCCTATATTTCCTTATGAGTACATAAACAATGTCAAGGGTATAATATGCAATTAATTGTTGTCGCATCTTTATCATTGTTATATTCATTTATTAGTTGCATAAATGAATCACTTATTTTGTTGGTAATAACATTTCTTCTAATGTGCTCATACTCTTTAGTTTGCTCCTGATCAGGATAGGTTAGATTAATATAGAATGCACTTAGAATATTTTTATATAGCATTAATTAGATATTTAGTTCAAATTTTAATTCATCTAATAACATTTTGTTCTCAGCTTCATATTAGAAAATCTTTTAGAGTGGCAACCATGCCCACATACTGGTAAAAAACGCTATCCCAAACGAGAGTAGGTCTAATTGGGACCTGACATTAGGAATTATCCCTTACATGTTTGACAGGCCATTTGGACTTGTCAACAAAACACTAAAATAAACTTATAATTGTTGCAATCAATGATTCAGTTTTAATGCATCAATCTCACCTTGGTATGGCTTTATGTCCACTTTTTCTTCCATCTTGAATAGGGACTGTGAAGGGTTAATGACACTTGAAATCACCTTCTCTTTCTCAGGTTATTTTTGCGACTCATTTTATGGGTCTTCCTAATCTCTTGATTTCCTCTCCAATCTGATCTCTAAGTTACAGCCTCCATCATCTCTGAACAATATGAGCTTACTTGCTAAAGACACCATGAGGAGGTTCATATTGTGGTTCATATCGATGACATGTGCTTCCAACCTCTCAAATATCTCTTCTATTGGATCTCGAGGGTTGTTATGAACAAACTCATCTACTATGGCTAGGGTTCTATGACCTTCTTCTTAAACTGTTTTCTGGATCCATGCAATTTTCCACAAATACCCCAAGAAAATATACTATGATACCAATATGATATATAAATTTTCATGGATGTTCCACTGGAACATTTCATCACAACATGTATGATAAATGAAACTAAAATATACACTATGAAGGTTAAATTCCTTTAGATTCTAGAATCTTTAATTACTAATTTTTTGCTTATGCATGAAATAAATAAAATGAAGAAAATAGAGAACAATAAAATATTATCACACATCATCCACACAAGAACTTGCAGGGTCATTTTAATGGCAAGTCCCAGTTTGGAAAATTAGGGTTTGAAACATTCTAGAGTCATTTTCAAGCATCAATCAAATGTTTTTTGGGTCAAAACTTTCTCATCCTAGATTGGACCTCGTAAATATATTCCACACATCGATACCTTTCCAATGGTGCAAAAATCACGTCAAGCAGAGCTCGTATGAAAACATTTTGTCTCCCACAAGTTGACCTACTGTGTTGACCACCATGGTATGAGAGGATGCCATGTCAGCCCCCATTACTCATGCATATGGGGATAGCCACATGAATACTTTCAAGAAGATTCTAGAACCTTGGTTGGTTATTTGGTTGATTGGCATTAAATATGACCATTGGTTGAGGATTTATAGGGATTCCTCTTGCTTCTCCTTCGGGTTTGTCTTCAGGATCACCTCTAAGCGTTCTGGGTGGAGATTTGGGAGGAATGGGAGGTTGACCACCCCGAGTTAGAAAGTAGTTTTCTATGTCGAATATTGAGGGTTTCGAGACTCCTCATCAGACTTGTGAAAGGCAATCATAAAATGTCTCAACATTTAGGTTTCGCTAGTGGGTCCATGGCATATCAATGTTCAGTTCTTCCCATGTAGGGTTTATGTGTCCCTCGGAACTGGAAATTCAAGAGGGTATTGACCGATTTTCCTACTCCATTGGTGGGTTAGTACTTGCTTGTGAGTTTGTTTGATTACTCGTTCAAGGTATGCATCCGAGAATGAATAGAAAGTTAGCGATAAGGGATCAAACAAAGGAAAACCTCATCGAGTAGAGACTTGTGTAGGAGTATTCATAGAGTACGATTGAGGATCAAAGGTTTACTCAAGGTTAGTTGGTTGACAATCACAGTGTCAAGTTGGATTTGATAGTGGATTTGAACGGGTAGGATCTTGCAATTTTTTAGTAGCCATTCATTTTGATGGCCCTCCTTCAAGTGCCATTTTTGTTGACGGATCCAAATGGTTTGTCAAGAGGTACGGGAGAACAACTGATGGCAGGTCCCAATTAGACCTACTCTCGTTTTGGATAGCATTTCTGACTAATATGTGGGCCAAGTTGCCACTCTAAAATATTTTCTAATATGAATATGAGAACAAAATGTTCTCATATAAATTAAAATATGAACTTAAAATCTAACTAATGCTATCTAAAACTAATCTAACCTATCGTGATAATCCTTTTACCTTTTCTTTCCAATAGAAAATTACTCATTATATTATATATATAATTGTGTACACATGGCAAAAAACTTAGCTAGATAATAACAACCTCAATTGTTCTTGGAATTTGAAAAAAACTTGTGTCCAAATCAACTTGCAGGCTGAAGGGAGTAAAAGCATCCCTAAAACAAAAAACTAGTCAACAACTTTCCACTAACAACATTCAAAATTGTGTAACCAAAATTTGTTGTCACCTTTCTGTAAGGATTTTGCAGACCACTAAAAGAAAACATATACAAGCTAATATAGATTCAGAAATAGAGAAGGACCCTCATTTCCTTCTACCCATTGATTATAAGTTATTTTCCCTTCTTGCATCTGGATAGCCTGCTTGGATAGTATATCTACCTCCTTATTTGGTTCCCGATAAATATGAGAGAAACTGGTAGTACTAAAGGATTAAGTGAGCTCTCTAATTCTGTCCTTCCAACCCACTAAGGAGATTACCTACAATTTCCCTTTGTAATTCAACCAGTCAATAACTATTTTAGATTCTTTGAAGACCTACAGGGCATCAATATTCAACCGAGACGCTAAGATAAGGGTAGCCAAAATACCTAGTAATTCTTCCCTAGAGTTGGCACTTGGGCCACAATTGAAAGTCCATTTGTAAACAGTTTTGTCATTGATCCTTATCAATCCCCCTACTCCGCTCTGAAGTCCATTTGAATACACTGCTCCATCAAACCAACCAACTGTAGTCAATCCTTTGAGAGGTATCTGGATAGTTTTGGATATGGCCACTTTCTGAGAATCTATAATGCTATCAACTTTCCCAAGTGATTTATATACAACTAAACAGACAGAAGGGTTCCCATTTTCAAAAAAATCTTATTACGTTCCAACCATACAAACCAACTAACAAGGGAGAGAATGTATTTTCGCTCCTTTTTTACCCATTGATCATAACTAGCACAACCACATAATTGTGGCTGATGAACGTCGAAAGGTATATTTAATTTACTAAATCTAATTTTAACATAAATTTTAATTATGGTTTTTAAATAAAATCTATTATAATATTTAATTTATTAAACCTAATACAAATTGAGTGACCACTGGTGAGACCAACAAATGGCGCAGCACCCATAGTTTTACTAATCAGTCACTGACAATTACCTCCCTATGGTCTCACTGGTGAGACAATATTTGTAATACCCGCTTGCATTTGTAAACAATATGAAGCTCTCTCCTTATTTTGAAGCTTATGTCTACATCAAAAAGATCTTTGGTTTTCTTTTAGCTTTCTATTTATGGCAAATATTAGTTTTCCCAACTATTTTTCATTGTTTTAGTGGTTATTGGGTGGTGATGGCTATCTATTACCAGTACCTAGGATCAGTAACATGAATGAACCTGCAAACTTCATCTTCAAACTTGCTTATTAGAAACAAATATGATTATTGTCTACCATCGAAAGAGATTTACATTAATGTTATTTTATTGATTATTAATAGTGTAGTAAAAAAATGAAAGCTATATGA
>SNQJ01S0073848.1:14476-28376 GCA_010110895.2 Picea sitchensis | reverse complement strand
CATCGATTAAACAGTCATTGATACATGGAATTAGAGGGGTTATAATAAAGAAAAGAGACTTGAATGTTTGGAATTGTTGTTATAAGGTTTGAAGTGCTCCTTCATTTGGATATGAAGTGGAGAGTACTAAGACTATTTTTAAAGTGGAGCTTTAGTGAAACATGTTTATGGACCTCTTGATAAAGGAGGAAACCATGTAGGTAAGAGTTTATTTAGTCTATATGACATAACTAGATCATAGTTTCATGAATAGTCTAAACCTTAACCTATTGTGACAAGTTCTATCATGTATACTAAATGAATTGTAATAGACACAACTTAATGGAAAGGTCGACCACCTTTTCTTAGTCTCTTGTAAAGGTGTTTAAGTATATGTCATATCATGATATCGACGATTACAGGCTTAAAACAATTAAATATATCGTAGTAAAGAAATATTAATGCACCTATCAATTTTCTTTTTATTTGAAAAAATTGGGGTACATTACATATGGTATCAGAGCAAAGGTTGCAGCACTTGGACCTCAGACAAGGGAATTGTTTTTTTTAGTACATACTTTTCTATATAATGAAAAAATAAGAAAAACGCTTATTGTTACAAACAGAAAAAAAATTGTTTTGTTGTGATAATAATAGCACAGAATGAAGAAGAAATACAACTTGACGAGAATCCTGATCAAGGACCTCCTAGAGAGCTTGGGTAGAACAATGAAGGAATTTCAGCCACCCAGGTTCTGGAAACCATGAGGAACCTTACTATGGAACTACAATCTTTCAAGGCTGATAATGAGAAATTGAAAAAAAAAACACGAAGACCAGCAAGAAATAAATGAAGTATTGTTGCGGAGCATAGTAACAAAGAAAATCCCAAAAGACAAGAACAAGGAATAAGAGGTCAGCAAAAGGGCCTTCAAAAATTCTGGCCCGAAAGCAAAAAACGAGAACAGTTCTTCTGAAGGCATACCAAAAGAAGAAAATAAAACAATGATAGGAAGAAAGAGGAAACATGTGGACCACATGGAGGGATAATTTAAGAAAATAAAACCGTCAACATTTGACGGAGAACCTCGCATAGGGGAGGAGGTTGAAGCATGGTTACTAGACATAAAAAAGTATTTCCATATTTAGAATTATTCCAACAACATGAAGGTCAGAATGGCCATTTATAACCTAAAATAAAAAATGATTATATGGTGGAAGGACCTGAAGTTGGCCAAGGGATTACACAGAATCAATGCAGTTGTGGATGGACGACAAGCTGATCACCAGTCCATTGTAGTTGAAATTGAAGTTAAAGTTAATAATAATTGTACTTTTGTTTTAATTGATCCGAGAGATACTTTGACTTATGTTTCTCCTGGTGTAGTGGATTCAAAAATATTAAGAAAGTAAAGCATACAAAATCTTGGCTAGTACAACTAGAAACTGGAACAAAAATAAAAGTAATAGATTTCATTTCTGATTGTGAACTCAATTTACATGGTCAAAACACAAATATAAATATGAATATTCTACCRTTACGGTCATACGATATTATTATTGGAATGGACTGGTTAGAGAAGAATAAATAAGTTTTTGATTGTTATGAAAAAACACTTACTTACAAAGAYGAAAACAACACTATTAGGATAGTACAAGCCATCATAAAACCAGTCTCGGTTAGGAAGATTTCAGAAATGCAGTTTAAAACATGTATGAATAAAGGTTGTCATATTTATGCTATTCAAGTGACAAATCTATTGGGAAAAGAACATAAAACCAACCTAGAAGAGTTTACCATATTACATGATTTTATATATTTATTTGTAGATGAAATACCAAAACTTCCCCCAAGAAGAGATATAGAATTATCTATCGATCTTCTATGTGGATTAGCCCCTATATCAAAGGAACCCTATAGTATGAGTTTACCCGAATTAACAGAGTTAAAAATTCAACTACAAGAACTGTTGGACAAGGAATACATCAAACCAAGTGTCTCACCGTGGGGAGAACCAGTCTTTTTTTTTAAAAAGAGAGACAAAACTCTAAGATTATGCATTAATTATAGAAAGTTAAACAAAATGTATGTTAGGAACAAATATACCCTACCTAGGATCAATGATCTATTTGACCAAGTGGGAGGGGTTGTAATGACCTGTTCGTTACGACTACAAGCGAACCAGAAAGTGATTTTTTTTTTAAACTGGATGACAACATTGATTACGGTTGAAAAAACATCTGACGGTGAGCACCATTCCTGCCAAATAGGAAATAAACAACTATGACTCCATTCAGTGGCACAAGAGCAACTGGGCGAAACATGCATAAAACCACAAGGAGAAACTACTACCCACTTGACACAAACATGACCATGACTACAAGCTAAGTGGAAACATCACCATCCTGACACAATGACCTCGACGACCAGTTAACTACAACCTCAATGTTGTGCAACCAAATGCATGAAGGCGTTCAACCTAAGCGCCCTAAACAACTACAACGAACAATGCCCTCAATGGGTACCACAAACTTCGGCCAAGTTATTATTATCCTCTATCGAATAGGGCATGCCATGATCCCCTCATCAGGGATCATGCCATCCCCAGGAAATAGGCATGACAATAACCCTAGTGCAACATAACCTATCTGGACAAGGGTCTCAAGATAAATCCGATGTGTTAAGGGATGAAATAATTGATAGGAAGCCTACACCTATGCCCTTAAGAAAAGGCTAGACAAGATGCATGAATATACCACTCAACAAAAGCACAATCCATTAAATGAATTGATGACAACCAAGAATCACCAAAGTTAAGAAATAAGTCAAGGTGCGAAGGGTAAACTAGTGTAATTGTATTAATGACATAAACATTATTAAGTGTGAACTAAACTAGAACTCAACAAACTCAACATTCTTGTCAACAAGGTACATGTCTATTAAAGTAAGTGCACTACTCATCATTTAAAAGTGGTCTTACATTGTTTCATTATCAAATCAACAATGTTGTCTAAATTGACAAGTCCTAATTAGTCAATAAACACTATCTGATTTAACAATTTAACAATACATGATGATATTAACTATATCAATATATATCGTTATTAATGTAACACTATTAATCAACCTCCTTATATATCACAGCTATAAAACTATCAACAATATTAATTACAATATGTTTTCCATCATATATAAAATCTATTGGTGATTAAATGGCAACTGTTTTCTAAATTATATAAGTGGTTGTTGTCACTAAATGAGTTCCATTTCAAAGCAAATCCTGATGAACTTTTAATGTTGTTAAGTGCTTATAAATAAAAGCCATTTCTACACTATTCAATGCAATTTGGTGCTATCTCGTTGTTTATAATTACATGTCAGGTCCAACTATTAAATGAGAGTTTGATGTTATTGTGTTTCTTATAAATGATTACCACCTCAATGTTATTCAATGATATTTGATGTTATTTTTCGGTTCATAATTAAATGTCATTTTAGATCCAATCAATGCATTTTTTATTCTATTATTAAATGCTATCCACCAACAATAAATATTATTGCTTATTAATCACAGAGGAACGTTGTCTAGAAACAATAATGCCAATAATATCTTTGTCAAGTAAATGTAAAAACACATGAGTATTAACATTGCCAGGTAAATGTAAAAACACAGACATTGTAAGGTAAACATGCGGTCAATCACAGGGAGAAAAATGCAACCATTCACAGGGAAAAACTCAGTCAAACGCAACAACCAATTCTGTCAGTTACGGTAAAAAAACACAATCAATGAAAAACACCAGCAGTCAAGATGAAATCCGTTTTCATTGAAGACATGAATTCGTTGTCAATAATGGTATAAAAACACTAGCATTTAATGAAGAAATTCGCTGCCATCCAAAGGCATGAAATTGCTGTCAAAATTGGCCTAAGATCACCATCATTCAATGAATAATTTCCCTTCCATCCAAGGCCCAATTTCACTATCGAAATCATCATAAGATCACCAGCATTCAATGACAAAAAAATAAGCGTACCATATCCCAAGTCGTCCGCTCTGAGTCATTGCCCTGTGCGCTCCGTGTAGCTCTAGCTTTCCGACCATTGAGACTTCATTGGTACCTCTGAGACAACGTTATGGGTACTCTTCTTCCCCCTTAGCCTCCCAATCCTCAAAGAGACCACACAAACTAAACCAGAGAACATCTAACTCCCACCTTGCCTCGAAAGGTTGAGATACCACTCCTCACTGAGTTGGTTATCCCAACTCCCACAAGCTAAGTCATTCAAGTCTAAAATTCTGCAGTGTAATGTTACCCATGACATAAGAGATCCATCCTTCTCCTCCTCCCTCCTTTATATAGAATTTCTAAGTCCCTTATTTCCTAAACTCCCATTTAATTTATTGTTCAATAATTTAATTCAGAAAATCCTCCCCGTACATGTGTCACCCATCCCCTTTGTTGCACCAGAAATTAATTTCATTAATTACTTAATTACTCCTATTTCCCTCACCCACCTAAACGAATTCCTAGAATCACTCCTATGTGTCCCCATATTTCCTTACACAATTTAATGACTTACCCCCTTACTAATTTACTAGAGTAGTTCATTTTAGAAAGTTCTTAAATGCAAGATACCTTACTAAGTTACGCATTCTTCTTTTTCCTTATGTTTCCCTTTCTCTTTATGTTTCCCCCTTTTTCCTTAGTTTCCTAATTCTTTTAAATTTCCCTCTTTCCCTTTTCATTTAAAACTCAAATTGGCAAGTGTAGAAAATTACCTTTTTACCATTTTTCTTTTTAATTAATAAATTTTTAATTAGCATATGTAACAAAAAAATTATTTCCCCTTTTTCCCTTTTTTTTTAAATTTTATCCCCCAAAAGATTTTTATAAATTAATTGAATTGCTTACCCCCTTCTCATCACATGATCAATGATGATTATTTTTAATATTTATTTATTTTTATTTTTATTTTTAGATAAATATATATTTTTTATCACAAGTATCACTTAGACCTAGATTTTATTTTCCTAGGCTGTGTGACATTTTATTAGGGAATTGTTTTAAATATTTCTCATCAACTTATTCGTTCTAAGGAAATCTAGGTTTATTAATTTATTATTTAACAACGTGATGTGCCCTTCAGGACGCACTAGGTGCTCCAAGGGTGTCACTCGCCTCTTTCTGTTTTTATTGCACGATGTGTCCTTCAGGACACACTATGTGCTCCAAGGGTGCCACTCGCCTATTTTTGTTTCCCTTGCACGGCGTTCCTTCAGGATGCACTACATGATCCAAAGGTGCCACTCGCCTCTTGAATGACTTGGTAGGCATAAAATACTCCTAGATTCGATACTCCGTCAGGTGATATTGTTCAAAACTAAGGGCCTCTAAGGGATAAGGCCCTTGCCTTATTATGTGCCCCTTAGAATCATTGTGTTCCACTGTCGTAGTCTACCCTCATGGCATCGTGGGTCTTCTCGAACTAGGTAATTGTTAACCTACAGTTCGAGCCACAACAGGAGTGCTAGTAGGTTGTGGTAGGGATGTTGTCCACACCTCTCCCTTAACATCTCTGGTGGTCGTGCGTGACCCATATACTCCACATGTGAGTTTTATTGGCAAGCGATCCTCAACCTGCATCATCAATGAATCATGTCAGAAATAAAATCCATAATCATAACATCTAATCAGATGCAGATAATTCATATATATACAATAGTCAAACCCAAATATTCCACTCCTTGACTCGATCCAAAGTCTAAGGTTTAATCGATGCCTCTACATCCTTGAGGTCCAAAATAATACACACTCAGGAGAACCAAGTCAATAGCACCTGTCTATATTAATACAAAAAAATAACATGTCATCTTATCCATAATGCCTCATAATCATAATCAAATGCTCAATAGTATAAAAAGTCAGATCACTTGCAAGCAAGTGTCCTAAAAATTAAGTTCGCTCAGTACGGGAAAGAGTGGGATGTTACATACACCCCCTATTGGTATAAAATTAATCCTAAAGTTTCACATTATAGAAGTGCCGAAAAAGTGTATCAAAGTATCATAAGTATATCTATCCAACAAAAATGGAAACTGTTGGCACATATCAGATTCGTCTTCCAAGGTCATCGAGTGCAGACTATAGTTGTCCCACTGGACGTTGACCTCATCTACTATTCGACACTGTAGATGTCAAATGTGATGATCCAGGATGTAGATCGGCTCAGCTGTGAGCGTACCCTCATCCGAAACCTGCAAAGTGCTCAAGTCAAAACATGTGTAGGATCACTAATCATAATCTCTCAAATAGAGGCCTGAAAGAGATTGTGCATATGCCTCAAGAATTAGGCAAGGCTAGTCATTAGGCCAAGGGCCTCTCTTTTCCACAATCTCATATGATCCTATGAAAATAGGAGATATTTTATCCCCTTTCCAATATTCCCCTTTCCAATATTTCTCTAACTCTTATGCAGTTTCAGCCACAAAAATAATTGATTTCCACATCGTAAATACAGTCGAAATGACACACATCGGCATAACTCTTATTCTGATCCTATGCTTCCTTGATCCTTTGTCTTATAGTTTAAGCATTTAATATTCCATTTCATGTATCTCTTACAGTCCCACCAAGACCGTATCCTCAAGCCAATCCCAACTCAAAGGCATCCGAGATGGTTTCCCATAAAGAAACTCGAAAGGCACCCTCATAATGGTGCCTTGATAACAATAGTTATATGTGAACTCTACCAGGGGAAATAATTCTTCAAAACTATTCTGTTGGTCCATCACGTACATGTGCAACATGCCTTCCAAGGTCTAGTTCAGTCGTTCGGTATTCACGTTAGTCTATGGGTGATATGCAGTACTAAGGTTAAGTTTGGTTCCTAAGGTCTCTTGGAAACTAGTCCAAAATCGTCGAGTAAACATCGATCCTCGATCGGATATAATCCTCTTATGCACGCCATGCACCCTCACAATATCACTGATGAAAAATCTAGCTATATCACGTGCCTGATACGTCGTACGCATAGGAATAAAATGAACACTCTTCATTAGAGTGTCTCCTACCACAAGAATTGAGTCTTGTGTCCTTATTGTCAATTGCAATCCAACAATGAAATCCATCGGAATAACCTCTCATTGTGATTCATGAATAGTGTGTGGCTATACTAATCCTGTTGAATGTCTATGTTAAGTCTTCACCTGCTGACATTATAGACATATTTCCATGTACTTGACTATGTTTTCCTTCATCCATTATAGAAGAATATGGGTTTAAGTTCTGCCCTCATCCTCGTGACTCCCCGGGTGAGCCATGTACACTGCTCTGTAAGCCTCATTCAGGATGAAACTCCTCAACTTGTCATTCAGTGGTATTTAAATTCAATTTTTAAATATCAGTATTCAATTTATGTCCCACGTAAATCCTTCAAATCTTGGTACCATCATTGTGTTTCATCTAATAAAATCCTTGACCTCTTTGTACTAGTCATCGTCGCACTATAAAGTTAGAATCTTGTCACGTGGATTCGTCTGAAGAGGAAACACTGAAAATATGCATGGTCTCTAACTCAATGCATCTGCCACTTGGTTCATTTTTCCCTTTATGTAAGTAATCTCGAAGTCGTACTCACTAAGAAATTCCGACCAACTTCATTGTCGCACGTTTAGGTCACTTTGCGTAAAGAGGTGTTGTAGTCCACAATGGTCTATCTTTAGTTCAAATTTTCATCTAGAAAGGTAGGGTCTCCCAATGTTCAAGGAATATACAATTTCTAACAACTCCAAATTGTGTGTCGCATAGTTCTCCTCATTCCTTCTTAGTTTCCTCGAGATGTAAGTGATCAATCAACCATTTTGCATCAAAACCCCACCTAAGCCTTCCTTGGATGCGTCAATGCAGACCAAGAAGTTTGTGTCCATGTCACGGGCCTTTAGTATCGGTGTTGTTGTCAACAACTCTTTAAGCCTCTAAAATGATTCCACACACTTATCGATCCAAAAAAACTTCTTGTTGTTCTTCCACAATTCCATGATCGAATTTACTATCTTCAAAAATCCCTCGACGAACCATTGATAGTATCCTGCTAAACCCACGAAGCTGCTCACTTCCAGGACATTCGTCGGCATGGGCCATTCCATAATAGCCTCGACTTTTTCTGGATCCACAATGATACCTTCGTTGTATATGACATACCCTAAGTAGTGAATCCTCGATTGATAAAATGAGCATTTGGACAACTTCCCTTACAATTTGTTCTCTCACAAACAATGTAGTACCAAGCGCAAGTGCTCATCATTATCCTCCATCGTCCAAGAGTAAATAAAAATATCGACAGTGAATACTTGGATGAACTTGTCCAAGTACTCGTGGAACACCCCGTTCATCAACTCATAAATACTCCTAGGGAGTTTTTCATTCCAAACGGTAAAACAGTAATCTTGTAATGACCAACCCTCGTCTTAAAGGTGCTCTTAGTAACGTCATCCTCCTTGATCTATAACTGTTGATACCTTGATCACAATCAATCTTGGAGAACACCATCGTACCCTTTATCTGAATGAACAGATCATTAATTCTTGGCAGTGGATACTAATTCTTAATTGTTGCCTTGTTCAATTGATGATAGTCAATCCAGAGTCTCCACGACCCATCCTTATTTTGTATGAAAACAACAGGCACAACCCATGGTGACACACTCATACGTATACGTCCCAGGTCCAAAAGCTTTTTTACTTGTATTCTCAACTCCTGTAACTCTGGGGTTGACACATAATAAGGCATTCTCACTATTGGTTTAGTCCCCACTCTTAGGTATTTGGTAAATTCCAATTCCCTCTACAGTGGAATCCCAGGTAACTCCCTCGGGAAGACGTCCGCAAACTCTCTCACCATAGGAAGGTGTTCTAGACCTTTTGCTACTCCCTTCTCGTTTAACGCAAGGATCGCATAAAGCTTACATCCCTTGTGCATGCTCTTCCATAGTTCCAAGGAATAGATGAACCTTAGGGAAATTCCTTGGTTCCCTCCTACAATCATGTGTCTCTGTCCCTCATCATCGACCAAGCTCAATTGTTTCACCTTATAGTTGAGTATTGCCTCATGTGATTCCAACCAATCCATACTAATCACAACGTCATAAGATCCTCAGATTGTTGTGTATAGGTTGGACCTGGTGAAAAACTCTCCCAGGTTAAGGGTACAACCTGTAACCTTTCCTCCAACCTTATGGTTGGCTCCTAGATCCATCTCTACAAACCTAAACCCATCCTGTTCGATTTCCTTTCCTTTACCTTAATCCCTTTTAGCATTGCACCAGATATGAAACTCTCGGTAGCACAACGATCTATCAATACTAAGGGTCTGTTTAGAGACGATACCTGACGTCTTGAACACAGTTGACTGGTGCTCTTCCTGGAAGTTATTCACCATTGCATGAATTCGATGGGCCTTTCCCAAAACTCCCACGATAGTGGGTCCATCTTATCCATGTGCTCCAGCCCCTTCCTCTTGGCAGTAATGATGGTAATGTGGCTCTCCAAAATCCAACACACTTTCTTTAGTCCCTTATTCCTCGTACTCGAAGTAGAAGATAAATTCTAACAATAAGGACAAACTTGAACTTCTTGACCTTAAGTTTATGGGTAAATTGGTGTGAAGCATACCGAGGAAACTCCAAAAATGGGCCTCGTACTCAGGCATCGTACAGTCGCCCTATCACAATGTGTTAAATGCATTGAGTTGACGCTCAATGAATTCCTTCAATAAATACCCTTCTCAAAACTATTCCTTGAACCACTCCCAAGACACGTCTTTGTCCTCCATGTTAAAATGAGGCATGAGTGTCTTCCACCATAAAAGAGTGCTCCCCTTCAGTTGAAAGACCACCATGCGGACCTTCGTGTTGGAAGTATAATCACGAAGCACAAATCACATCACTATACTCTCCCACCATGACTTGACGGTTTCACTGTCAGGGGCACCATAGAACTCAAAAAAATTGATCTTCTAAAGTTTGCAGCAAAAACTAACGGTACGAGATGGGTGCATTGTGGACCCTCCAGGGTATAGGTGTTCTGGCCTTATCTCAGTACAAAGGGTAAATCAAGGCCTCTGAGAATCTCTGGAAGGACCTTGTCAGACCATCATCATCCCTTACAACAATCGAGTCTAGCCCAAGGAATTATTCTTCCCCTTGGGGGTTAGACTCCGATGGTGTGGGAACCTCTGGAGGTGTCACACCTCCTTCCAAAACACCATGGCACGAACCTCTGTGGTGTCCTCTAATCACGATCATTGCATGGGTACACTAGGGTTTTACTTAGTGCTAGGTTAAATCTCAAAGGTTTACTGGAGTGGAATTCTTGGTGATCCAAAGTCATAGGGTTGAACTCGCTCTGATACCATATGTAATGACCCTTTCATTACGAGTACAAGAAAAGAAGAAAGTGACAAACATATTTTTTTAAAACTGGACGACAACAATGATTACGGCTAAACAACACATCTGACGGTGAGCACCATGCTTGCAAAAAAGGAAACAGATAGCTATGACTCCACGCACTGGCACAAGAGAAACTATGTGAAACATGGGCAAAACCACAAGGAGAAACTACTACCTGCTCGACACAAACATGACCATGCCTATAATATAAAGGGAAACATACCCATCCTGACACAATGGCCTCAACAACCAGTTAACTAAAACCTTGATGGCGCACAACCAAATGCATGAAGGCATTCAACCCAAGTGCCCTAGATGACTACAACAAACAATGCCTTCAATGGGTACCATAGAATCTAACCAATTTATTATTCACCTATATCCAATAGGGCACACCATGATCCCCTCATCAAGGATCATGTCGTCCCTAGGCAATAGCCATGACAATAACCCTGGCGCAACATAACCTATCTGGAAAAGGGTCTCGAGACAAATCCGACACACTAAGGGACAAAATAACTAACAGGAAGACTATGCCTACACCCCCAAGCAATGGGTAGAGAAGATGCATGAATACATCACTCAACAAAAGTGCAATACATTAAATGACTCGACGACAACCAAGAAGCCCCAAGGTTAAGCAACAAGTCTAGGCACGAAGGGTAAACTAGTGTAATGTTACTAATGACATAAACGTTATTAAGTGTGAACTAAAATAAAACTAAACAAACTCAACATTCTTGTCAACAAGGAACATGTCTATTAAAGTAAGTGCACTACTCATCATTTAGAAGTGGCCTTATGCTGCTTCATTATCCAATCGACAATGTTGTCTAAATTGACAAGTCCTAATTAATAAATAAACACAATCTAATTTAACAATTTAATAGTACATGACAATATTAACTATATCAATATATATCATTATTAATGTAACACTATTAATCAACCTCCTTATATATCACAGTTATAACACTATCAACAATATTAATTACAATATGTTGTCCATCATATATAAAATCTGTTGGAGATTAAATGACAACTGTTGTCTAAATTATATAAGTCGTTGTTGTCACTAAATGAGTGCCATTTCAATGCAAATCCTGATGCCATTTTAATGTTGTTAAGCGCTTATAAATAAAATCCATTTCTACGATATTCAATGCAATTTGGTGCTATCTTACTATTTATAATTACATGTCAGGTCCAACTATTAAATGTGAGTTTGATGCTATTATGCTGCTTAGAAATGATTACCACGTTGATGCTATTTAATGGGATTTGATGTTATCTATGGGTTCATAATTAAATGTCATTTTAGAACCAATCAATTCATTTTTGATGCTATTATTAAACTCTATCCACCAACAATAACTATTATTGCCAATTAATAACAGAGGAACATTGTCCATGAACAATAATTCCAAATAATATCATTGTCAGGTAAATGTAAAAACCCATGGATATTAACGTTGTCAGGTAAATGTAAAAATGTAGACATTGCAAGATAAACACGCGGTCAATCACAAGGAGAAAAACACAACCTTTCACAGGGAAAAACTCAGTCAAACGCAACAACTGATTCTGTTAGTTACAGTAAAAACAAATGCAATCAATGACGGTATAAAAACACCAGCAATCAAGATGAAATCCGATGCCAGTCAAGGAATGAATTCACTGTCAATAATGGTATAAAAACACCAACATCTAATGAATAAATTCATTGCCATCCAAAGGAATGAATTCGCTTTCAAAATAGACATAAGATCACCAGCATTCAATGAAGAATTTTTTTTCCATCCAAGGCACGGATTCACTGTCAAAATCGACAAAAGATCACCAACATTCAATGAATAATTTCATTTCCATCCAAGGCACAAATTCACTGTCAAAATCGACATAATATCACCAACATTCAATGAAGAATTTCGCTGCCATCCAAGGAACGAATTCACTGTCAAATTTGGCATAAGATCCCCAACATTGAATGAAGAATTTTGTTGCCATCCAAGGCATGAATTCACTATCAAATTCGACATAGGATCCCTAGATTTCAATGAAGAATTTTTCTTCCATCCAATGCAGAAATTCACTGTCAAAATCGACATCAAATCACCAACATCAATTTGCAGTCCTAAGGAGTGGAAAAATTGCCAAGTACACAACCACAAATTGCAGTCTTAAAAATGGACAAAATCACTAGGAAAACAACAACGATTTGCAGTCTTTATTTGTCTTCAAATATTAAACTGAATAGGTATAAAAATGCAGAGAATAATTCCATAAAAAAAAACAAAAAACAAACACAGAGTTAAATATCTAGGAAGGTATTACAACATAGAGTTAAATTATCCAGCAATATATAGAAATGTAGAGTTAGAAATTTCGTGGTTGAGGGTGTTGAAATGATGAGAATACTAAACACAATTTTCATATGCCAAGAACGATTATGATGTAGAGGTGATATAACATGCAGAGACCAAAGCAAGCCAGAGATCAAGGTGCAAATATACGAAGGGGTAAATCACCTGGAAAACACATCCTTTTCTCATCATCCACACACAGAAAAAAAGGGCATTAAAATCTATAGGTATCTATGAACCAAAGTGACGACCATCGATTTGGCTCCTGGCCAACTCCTCAGGCATGGACTAATGAACTACGGATGAGGACGAAGTAAAAAGGTGCAACTCTTCACAACAAATCAATAAAACCAATAGGAAAGTCACAACATTCAGGGATCAAAAACCAAGTGAATCAAATCAACAACAATCTTAAGGCTATGGGGAAATTAAGTCATCAATTAAAATTCTAAGTCAACACCCTCTTTACATAGTTAAAAGCACATAAATGAAATCGTAAGGTCAATAATAATATATGATGTAGAATAAAAGTAAGCGTATTTTAGCCAAAGTCATCCGCTCTGAGTCGTTATCCTGCACGCTCCATGTAGCTCCCACTTGTCGACCGTTGAGACTTCACCGGTATCTCCCAGTCAATTCTAGGGGTGCTCTTCTTCCCCCTTATCCCCCCAAGCTGCAAAGGGACCACACAAACTAAACTAGAGAACAACTAGCTCCTAGCTCACCTCGCAAGGTCGAGCTACCACTCCTCATCGAGATAGGTATCCTAACTCCCACAAGCTAAGTTAGTCAAGTCTAAAATTTTATAATTTAACATTACGCATGACAGAAGAGATCCATCCTTCTCCTCCTCTCTCATTTATATAGAATTTCTAAGTCCCTTCTTTCCCAAATTCCCATTTAATTTATTGTTCAATAATTTAATTCAGAAAAATCCTCCCTGTGCATGTGTCACCCATCCCCTTTGTTGCACCAGAAATTAATTTCGTTAATTACTTAATTACTCCTATTTCCCTCACCCACCTAAAAGCATTCCTAGAATCGCTTCTAGGTGTACCCATATTCCCTTACACAGTTTAATGACTTACCCCCTTACTAATTTACT
>SNQJ01S0073847.1:23862-37530 GCA_010110895.2 Picea sitchensis | reverse complement strand
CAAAGAAATAAAAGATTTTTTCTTTTTTTATTTGAATGCTCACAAAGAAAAAAGGAAAAATATCAACAAGTCAAAACCAAAAAAACTTCTAGCCTAAGCGCAGATCGCAAAGAGTCACTTTAAAAATCACACACAAGCAAATTAAAATTGGACTCTCATACTTGTGTAAAAACCCTATAAAAGAACATTTTGAGGAAAACTTCTAAATGAAAAAAGAAATCTATTGTTGTGATCAAACCTAAGTTATTGACCGCTATGATAGAGACCCAAAAACCTGAGAGGTATAACTCTTGTCAAAGGAAAGGATGATTGTCTCACCTTCAACAAAAATTCTCTCCACAAGCACACCGATGATAGTTCAACAACAAGCATGTGCACGCGAGCTATGTAAAGTTAGAGCATGTGTACATGTGTGCTGGCCTTATATAGGCCACATGTGTATCTGAAACTCTGAAACAAATGAAAATCCAAGCAAGCCATCCCAGGCAGAGACTACTGGTACTAAGAACTAGAATGTCTTGAAGACTCATACACTTACTTTAACAGAAAAAAGAAAACAATTCAAGGAAAAATTCATAGAACAAACCAATCCAAGGTGAAACCTAAGCTATAGACTGCAAACAACAAAGACTAGAAAGAGTTCCAAAAAACCCCTAAGAAGAACTAATTCTGACAGGGAAGAAGATGACTGCCTCTTTAAAAGATTTTTTTTGGAATCATACATGCGACTGACACTTCCTCAGCTAGCATGTACACGCGGTTTGTGAGAATGAAGGGCATGGGTACATGCATGCAGACCTTATACAGGGCGCATGTACCTCTGTGGGTCTCACAAAAAAAATACAGTCAAGCAAAGAAACAAAGATAACTAGTATGGAAGACCAGAATCTCTTCTAGCTCAGACTTTTGCAGAAACTTTAAAAACCGGAAATGAAACCAATTCTTAAAAATACTCAAACAATATTCCTAGAAACCCTAGAGATTTCCCCAGTATGGTCGCCAATTCTTTTGTGAGTGGGAAATCCCTCTATGGACTAGCACTTAGGGTTTTATTATGCATGCATAAAAGACCTAAAGATTCCTACTTTCTACCATCGTCCTAGACCTAATCCCCATTATTCTCAAGCAAATACGTAGTTAATAAGATCAAGTGAGAATACCTTATTTCAGGCGTTTTATATCGATCCTTCTTCATGCTTGATCACTCTTTGACTATAGCTCTCCTCCCAAGGCTAACCTGCATTCACACAAGACAAACAAAGAACTCCACATGCATTTGATATATAGATTAATGGGTTAGAGATTCAATAAACATGTATGCAATAAACCATGAAAACCTCATATGGTGGGATGGGAAAAGTAATTCTTTATTATTAACTTCAACAAATCAACTTACAATGATGAAGCCGACCACTACTCCATGAACCTGGTCCTGGGCTCCTCTTCAACTGTCCTCCAACTTCTTTGCTCTATATTTCTCTTTGCACAAGGATGGCTAAAGGGTGGGGACAAAGGGAATGCGCAATCGGGTATAGTTTCTTTACTATGATTCTCCTCCCTCAAATGGGACCCCTAAACCTTCTTTTATAGACTAGAATAAGATAGGTATTTGGTCGAACCCTCGTCCATGCATGGCCGAAATTTTTAGTTAACTCACCCAAAGCTATGTGTTCCATCAACAACTTTCCTTTTTTCATGCTTTTGTAGGTACACGCAGGTTGTTTTGGGTCAACTAGTGTGTACACGCGTGCAGTAATGGAGCAGGGCGTGTGGGTCTTTATAAAGGGTGTTTTTAAGAAGAGTTGTTCAACAATGTTTTGGCAAAGAAGGAATCTGAGATGGCCTGATGTCAGGTAAGCATGTATGGTGACAATTAGGGTTATAACATTATGGCATGATTTTCTCCAGGAGGAGAGTCACACAAGTATGAGGAGAAAGCCAACGAAAGAAGAGCACTCAACTTTAGCATCAATATTCAAGGGAAATAAGAAAGGAACTTTCCAGAAAGGATCTCAGTGGAAGACAAAAACCAAAGGTACATTAAAAGGCAATAATATTGATACATCTAAGATTAAATGTTTTAGTTCTAATAAGTTGGGTCATTTTGCTAAAGATTGTTGGTTTAGAAAGAAATTTCCTAGGAAAGGGAAACATCATGCCTCAACTGTTGAGGATGATGAATCCAAAAGAAATAAGAAAAGTCCTTCTAATGAGAAATAAAATAGGAAAGAATATTATTTGGTTTCTTCCTTATCCAGTTCAGTTTCCATGGGGCCGAAAACTTGGTTAGTAGACAGTGGTGCATCAAATCACCTTGCAGGGTACAAGGAGATCCTCTCAAATTTTGAAACAAAATCTTTTGCAGAGCAGGTTGAGCTTGGGGATGAAAAATGTTACAAGATAGAGGGATTAGGCTCTATCTCCTTCAAATTGGAATCTGGGGCTAGACTTCATGTTGATGAAGTATTATATGTTCCAAGGCTCAAGAAAAATCTACTATCAGTTTCAACCCTTGAGGACAAGGGATATTGGGTGATCTTCAAGGATAGGAAGGCAATACTATGGGCTAAAGGTAGCCACTTAAGTACAACATAACCCATTGGAACTCGCAGTGGAGGATTGTATGCCGTGTTAGAATAGTTAGTCCAGGCATTGGCTCATGATGCGACTAGCTCCAACGAGTTGTGGCATAAAAGACTTGGACATATTCATTACAAAGCTCTTCCATTTCTACAGAACATGGTATGTGGGATGCCCTCTATTTCTCTTAGTAAAAATGAAATTTGTAAGGGATGCATGCTAGGTAAAAATATAAATACAGCATTTCATAGTAGTGACAACATATCTCATGGCATCTTAGATCTGGTTCATTCTGATGTATGTGGTCCCATGTCATTTCCCTCACTCAATGATTGTTTGTATTATGTCATTTTATTGATGATTACTTAAGAAAATGTTGGATATATTTTCCTAAAGATAAAAGTGACACATTTGATAAATTCAAAGAGTATAAAGCCTTTATTGAAAAGCATACAGGGAAACACATCAGAATCCTTAGAGCAAACAATGGAGGAGAGTTTGAATCTCTTTAGTTTGATGATTTCTGTAATTCAATAGGAATCAAGAGATAGTTGATCATGCCATATAACCCTCAACAAAATGGTGTTGCTGAGAAGAAAAACAAGACTATTTATGAGGTAGCGAAGGCAATGATGTTTGACTAGGATCTGCCAAATTCTTTATGGGAAGAATCTACCTCCACTGCCGTGTATATTCAGAACATGTGTCCACATGCTATTTTGAAGAAACAAACTCCTAAAGAAGTCTTCTCAGGGATCAATCCTAAAGTAGGGAATCTAAGGATATTTGGATGTCCTGTGTATATTCATGTCCCTAAGGAAAAGAGGGAAAAGATGGAACCCTCAGGCAAGAAAGGGGTGTTTGTGGTGTATAGTGAGAAATCGAAGGCTTACAGTATTTATGTACCAGGTCAGAGGAAAATAGAGGTAAGAAGAGATGTGACCTTCCACGAGGAAGCTGCATTTAAGAAATCCAGAGATCTTTAGCAGGATTCAAAAGAATTTCAACTATCTTCACCATCTTCTGAAAATGAAGAGTTAGATTATAAGAGGGAGGAACCTCTTGAAGGGCCAAGTGATGAACCCCTAGAACCTGCTGAAGTGTTAGAAAGAACTATTGAAGAAACTCGAGCCAAAAGGAAGCCAGGGTGGCTTAAAGAAATAGTGCAGGAAGCAGAAAGGATAGCTGCTCCCAAAGGAACTTTTAGGGAAAGAAAGAGGCCTCATAGGTTTGGAGGATATGTTGCATTGATGTGAAGAATTAGTGATGCTGAACCTTCTTCATTTGAATAAGAAGATAAATTACAAGTATGGAAGGATTTCATGCTTGAGGAATATAGGTCTATTATAAATAACAATGTTTGGGACATTGTTCCAAGTCCAAAAGAAAAATCAGTGGTTTCTTCCAAATGGATCTATAAGATCAAACATGCAACTGATGGAAGTGTGGAAATTTTCAAAGAAAGATTTATAGTTGTAGGCTTCACTCATAAAGAAGGAATCGACTATGAAGAGACTTTTGCTCCTGTAGCCAGGTATACCTCCATTGGAGCTATTATTTCTTTAGCTTCTATACTTGGTTGGAAGCTACATTAGATGGATGTAAAAACAACATTCTTGAATGTAAATATTGAATATGAGGTCTTTGTGGACTTTAATGTAACATTGAATATGAGGTCTCTTTGTGAATGTAACCATATGGTTTTCCTTAAATAAAGGCAATCATGTATGCAAGCCAACGAAGCAACATTGTATTGGTCTCTAAGCAGTCCTTAGGTTTGGTACATGCATTGATGGCTTTTTAAAAGCTTGGGATTTCAGAAATGTGATGCTGATGAAAATATGTACTTTAAGATAAGAGGTAACCAACCTGCTATACTAATCCTATATGTTGACGATCTCTTTATAACACGAGATGAAGGGATAATAGTAATAATGTGGTGTAAGAGAGGAGCCAACCCCAATTCAAGATGAAATACTTAGGCTTGATGCATTAATCCCTAGGGTGTTGTTCCCCGAGTTTATACCCTTACTTTAAGGCTCTAAAGTACATCATCAAGGCATCCAAAAAGGTAGAGATAGTTAAGGGTATGGTTGTTGGAAGATTGGTTGTTGTCATTGATGTCAACCCCTATCATGGGTTTTGGACCGCAGACATTTGAAGGTATTTTGGACATGAGTGAAAAATGTGTGCACATACAGATACAACAATCTGATGGATAGTATGTACACTGCGTTATTCTCTCTAGTGGTATGTGGCATGTCATGTGGACCCTCATGGTTGAGGAGAATTGAAACTTGAAGATGACAAAGGAATTGAAGAAGGAAGTACATGTAGGGCCTCAAGATAATTAAAGAAAAGAATTACAAAATAAGAGTGTCAGGTCGGCCCCAAATAAAATAAAGTGACATAATGGTATAAATAAACACTTCACTATATTATTTCATTTTTCTATATATCGAATTTCATGTAGCCACAAGAAGTAAAAGAAGGTCGGATTTCAAGGGAGGATGAAGTCTTTGGTGATGTGTTCTAAGGTATGTTATTTTCTATCTATTCTTACCATATTTTCTATAAATTTGTTTCTAGAATGATTCATATGGTGAAATCTCATGGTATTGAGAATACATATCAAGGTACCCTCATGTACCTGCATCTCTTGATTCTATAATTATGGAGATACACTCGTGGAAGATAGGGTTTGTAGTCCCTGGGTTAGTCAATAAACAGTGTCTGGGTAACACAGCCATAACTTATTCATAAATAATCCAAATTATGGACAACTTCCACATTGGAAAGAGTACAAAATTTAATTTCTTGTGTGTGTGTGAGTTTGAATCAATGTTGGGGCCATTGAGCTAGGTAATGCTATACAAGTTGGTCTTCTACTAAACCAAATAATTGAATAAAGTCTACCATTCTTTCTATATAACTCCAATTGGGGAGGATTCAAGGGAGTGAAACTTGGAGGAGTTTTAGATAACATTGAGTAATATTATCTATAGGATCAAAGTAATCCAAAAATTGAAGAATTGCAGAAACAAGAAATATCGTGAAGCATTATCCTGGTTCTCATGTGATGATTGGTTGATGGTGGAGATTTAACGTGAAAGTTTTATTATCTCATATATTCTTGGGTGGAAGGAAGGGGAAAGGATGAGTTCAAATATCTCTTTGATATTGGAGGATTGTATATTCGCCTTGGAGTTTTATCCTCCCTTTACATTTGAAAGTCGAGCTACCTTTGGAAGTCATTACTCTCAACAATAACTATTGATTATTTCTCATACATTGCGCATGGTGTATTGTGGTATTTGTGTAACTCTTTATACTATTGTTCATTTCTCATTGGATATAATTGAAATGGTTTAAGTATAAGTTGAAAAAGGTTTTGAATTGTAATTGATAATCGATTCACCCTCAAGATCATCATAGAAAGTAATGCACAAAGAAGGGTTATGGTTAGTTTATTAACTCTCTCTGTCTAGCCTCCCAATTTTTATGGATACTAATATCTTTTTCAATAGTTGCCCATGAACGCTCTAACTCAACCCGATTATTTGTTTTCTGTAAGATGGTGTTAAATAAGTTTAAGGAAATGCTCATTTTATCTGATAGGCTAGGCTCAGTATTGGGTTGTCTTGTAACCGGTACACAAGAGGGATAAAAGAGAACAGAAATGATAAATTCTTGTGTTTTCTTTAGGGTTTGTTATTTTTGTTCCCAAATATGTAAGAAGAACTTCAAAACCTTTAATTAATAGTATGATGAAACTAAAGGTTGTTTCTGTTATCCGGACTGGTATCTGATTTAAATTTTCAAAAGGGAATATGAATGAAATGAAAAGAAAACATAAAGATGTTGAACAAGGTGAGGCATCAATTAAAGAGGATTCTCACTTTGTGACAGAAGAAGAAAATAGTTAGGAAAAAATCTTAATGAAGCATATGATATTGAAATCTAAAACATTTACAGGTCTTGTACTTGTTGATAGTCGATACAGAGGAAAAATTGTAAACGATTAAATTGCAAGAATAATTAATCACCACATTAGAGGTTGTACTAAATTGCAGTTAAGAATTCATCAAGGAGATATATGAAAAATATGAAACAATAGAGAAGAACATAGCTCAAACTTGACCAGATATGGAATCTTCAATCTGTATTTGTATTAATTCAAATATATCTTCAAATTCTTCTTTACAATGCACCCAGAAAAATCCGTCTTTCAGTTTCATGAAATTATACTTATACAAGATCATCAATACATTGATGGTTGGTGATTTCCTAACTCCTAGGGGCAAACAGTTACAAAAATGCAAACCTCAACCATTTTCATGATTATCTTTTATTTTTCTATCGCCTCGATAATATAATATTTCAAAATTCTACTTCATTGTTTTATTGAAGTATCTCCTTCTTTTGACCCAATACATTGAATACATTTTTCAAGAAAGTGTACAAAATTTATGGGAGGCTCTGGAAAATCCTTCGCTTTGAATAGATACAATTTTCTTTGAATTTTTGGAAGCCGGTCTTCAATCCCCTTACCATAAAACTTAATTGATTTCAATTTTAAGTTTGGATTCACCAGCCACCTGTCTATTAGGGTAACATCAATTTCCTTTAATTGTGAAATTTCCATATGAATTTCGTTGAAACCCTCTTTGAAATTCAACTGGTGTCTTACAATGTTTATCTGTCCTAATTGTCCAGTGAAATTGTCTCTTCCAATACCTAATGATCCTTTGTCTAGCCAATCAAGGAATTTTTCACAATCATCTTTGATTTCCTTGGCTATTCTCTCGGTTTCTGCTATGTTGGCCTCCCATACTTTGAGCAGAATATCGCCTCTAATATGCTCTGTGACAGATAGATTTGGAGTTTTTGGAGTTTTTGATACCTCTTCATTTCTTGAACATACAACTGGATTTTGGAAAGAAACCCTTGTTTATTTAGCTTCTTTTTCTTTAAAAACAATGTTATCGAAAGAATTGTTTACTTCTTGTAAATAATTATGAATAATCTCTACTTTGGAGACTAATCTATGTTGCTCAGTTTAAATCTTTTCATGCACCTGCAAAACTTTCAAATCTATAACCTGGCCTTTCATTGAATTCAATTTATCATGTAGTTATCTTACCAATTCTTCTTGCTGAATAAACTATATTTGGATAGTCTCCTTCTTGTTCATCTCATCTAGACTTGACTTAAGCGATTGAATTTCCTATTTGTCAACAACCCTGGCTTGATCCAAACCTTTATTTATTTCTTCTCTGATATTTTTCTCGGTATTTTTTAATTGGCCCTGCAATTGGGCTATCATGTGATCACTCTGTTTCAACCTTGTTCTCATATTGTCAACAATGAATAGATTTGTTGTTTCCAGATCTCCCATGGATCCCGCTGTATAGAAATCTTCTTCTTCGAAGTTCTGCCCATCTACCAACACCCTGTGCTTCTTTACCATACCACCTTCTCTCATATACATCTCCTTCTTTAACACAACCTTCATATTTTTACTGAAAAAGAAATCAGAGGGAGGTATCTCTTCTCTAGATATAGGGGTAAGGTCACTAGAATATATGACTCCCATTTGAGGGAGCCCAAAAGTAGACTGTAAAGGGGTCAAGGAAGCAGTGGGATTATCCAGCTCTGTGGATTTTGTTTCCCTTGTTGTCTTGGGGGTATCAACATGGACAGTAGATGACGAAGGGGGAGTAGATTTACTAGACTTGGGAGGTGTCCTAGACCTTCTTTCTGTTTCTTCTCCTAGATTCTCTATCTGTGGGACTTCTTTGTTTTGTGAAGAACTTTTTGCCCCCTATGGATTTTCCTCGGTGTCTGCTTTATCCTGCGGTTTCTGTCCGAAACCTAGGGGAGTGTTTTCTTGTTCTGGAGGAGGTGTTATTGCTTCTCCCTGCAGTACCTTGGGCAAACCACTTCATTTGTGTCTCTAGAAGGTTAGAAAACTGGTTTGCAATTTGGATGGTAATGTTTGTACCCGACCTAATACCTCCTCATAGGTTTTGGCCCCTTTGAAAATGTCATCGCAAGGGGATTTCTCATTTTCATACGCTTTCATGCCACAGTGAGCCATGTGATTTCCCACTATTTGATAAGGGTCATGTTTTCTGTGTTCGAAATCCACCAACTTGACCTCCTCTAGAGCTGCAGATTCAACCTTGGAATGGCCCAAGTTGAGTAGCAAAAAATTCCCAATCTGTACACGGAAGACTGACCATAAATTCTTCTGAGCTATCTTTAATTATATCCCAATGCCACCTGTTATTATCTAATAGGCTACCTCCCTACACACCAGTCTGTCAAGAAGGAATTTCGGGAGCATGTGGGGGGGAATTGACCATATGAAAACCCTAATATAGGAGAAATTCTCCTCAATAAACCAATCAACAACCCCCTTGAAGTTTCCTATGACTGAATCTGAAATACGAAGGGGTTTACAACCATACAACATCTGATGCAATGGTATCACCATGAAATGACAAATTTCGTAAAAATAATCCTTATCATTTTCTTCCCACAACTTAGAATGATATTCATGAATAGGTTCAGTGCAGGTTGGGTTCCAACTCAAATTCATCAAAGGGAAAGGAGTCGTGAAACATATAGCATCCATAATGTATGCAGACATGTAAAATGCTACTAGTCATCCACTGGATATCATAGTTTGATACTCTATAACCTCCTTAGCTAGGTTATCTAATAGAATATTGTTCGAATTGAAGTTATAGCCTTCGACTGCTTCATGTAAAAGGGGTACCCATTCTACAGGGAAATGGGTAGGACTTTTCTTCCCAAAAAGTCTACATAGTATCATAGCCACATAGACCATGTACTCATTCAATGAGGTTGTGGAATAAATGTTGTGGGTATCTGCTCTGAATTTTCCTGGGTGTATCCACCAGCCTTTGATTATGTTGGGGTATGTTTGATCTGCCTCTGTGCATTCTTTCCTTTGAAATTCAATTACAAATTCTTTATTATAAATATATTTAGAATTGGGATACAGTTTGTACATTACTTGTATATGTTTCGGTCTGAAAGAGTCGACGACAACCCCTTGGCTGTCAAAAATGCTTCTCGTCTGTACATTTATCCTCTCTAAAGCCCAACTGACCATATCGTTGTATTTCATGAGTCGTGGGCGCGTAGCTACTTTGTGAAGTTCAGACTCTGCTATGTCCTGGAGTTTGTTATCAGAATCATCAGGAAAATTCTTGATTTCGTAGTCCAAGGTTTTGAAAATTTGCCTCCAGGATTTGATGGAATCAATGGCATGAGGTGTAGTATTAGACATGACGTCTCCTTCCAGGCTTGAGCTTTCAACTGCTTCTTTACTTTTCTTAGGTACTTTTCTAGGTGCCATAATGTTCACGCTAGACTGAAAACTTGTTTGTAGAGGAAAAATATATAATCTTGGATAAATGCAACTCACTCCTGATTGTATAAAACAATAATGAAATTCGAACTACAGAACATTTATTAACCTTTATCTTGTCTTACAATGAGCATACTAACACAAGAAATAAGGAATTAATGTTTTAATGAGGAAGATACACCTGGAGATATGCCTTCATGTCAAAAATATCTCCATTTGTCCATTATTAATACTGCCACATATTGGCGATTTCAAACTGGAGTTTCAAAAGGACTTCTTTCAACAAATCCCGAAATGCGAAATGGGAAAAGTAGTTTAGTCATTATTAATCTCGTTTCAAACTAGCTTAATTTAGTTTTAGACTTTGTTAAAAAAATCTCAATTTTGCATTTCGGAATTTCGAGGATCCTGTACCCAAGAGGTATGTCATAAGCAAACCCCGAATCATGAAGGGATTAATTTAGGCGCTAATCACTTGTATTAATGCTTTAATTAATCGAGATTAGTAATGAATTTCTCGTTTTCGGAAAAACGAGGATCGGGTGCTCAAGGGTTGGCACTTTGAAAGAACTTTGATACAAGAAAACCCAAATCATGAAAGATTAATGAATTGTTGATTGTGTTTAAGAGTTTAATTAATCACGACTAAAGGGTACCTTGTGAAACGTGCGTCAGGACTTATAACACTCATTTTTTCTTTTTCATTTCTTTAAATATAAATCCTTTTTGGGATTTCAGCACTGGGATTCTGGAGTTGTTAACTAAAACTCATACCTCGTGAAAATCTGAATCCCAAAACCTGAAAAAAAATTGAAAGATTCTTTTTTACTCCTTTTTAGAACTAAGGGCGGCTCTATGACTAGGAAAAAACAAAGTTTCGGGTTTAAAGGGTAAAAAATTTAAACTTCGTGTCAACACTAGGATTGGAAGTGTGGCAAAGACAGGGTGAGATATTTCTGGCACAAGGAAAATACACAGTGGATGTACTAAAGAGGTTTGGTATGATGGATTGCAAATCCATTTCTACTCCGATGGTTACCAACCTGAGGAAGCTGCATGATTCTGATACAGGTTCAAATTTCATGGATCCCACCATGTATAGGTATTTGATTGAATCATTGATGTACATGATCCACACTAGGCCAGATATATGCTATGCAGTGATTGCAATGAGTCATTTCATGACTGAACTGAGATAGAGACACTGGGTGGAAACAAAGCACATATTGAGATATCTCATAGGGACCATTACTTATGGTCTGAGATATACATCCAGTGGTGGTTTATTTTTGCATGGGTATGCAGATGTTGATTGGGCAGAAAGCCCAGTGGATTGGAAGAGTACTTCTGGATACTGCTTCAGTTTAGGATCTGCTATGATCTCTTGGTCAAGACAAAAGTAGGGATTCATTGCACAAAGTACAATAGGGGCTGAGTACATTGCAACAAGTGATGCTAGCAAGGAAGTAGTATGGATCAGAAAATTTGTTTCTGGGTTGTTTGGTGACAAGCTCAAGACGATGGTGGTTCATTGTGATAATCAAAGTTGCATAAAATTAACAAAGAACCTAGTATTTCATGACAGGTCAAAACATATTGACATGAGGTACCACTACATCTGAGACTTGGTCCAGAGAAAAACTGTAAATTTACAGTACATAGCCACGATCGAGCCTGTAGATGATATCCTGACCAAGACTTTGACCTTGAGACAGTTTGTGTAGCTAAGAGGCAAGCTTGGTGTGGCTGAGAATGACTCACTTGCTAAGAGGGAGTATTAAATTTGGCAGCAACAACATTCATTCTCCAATGAGAGGCCATATGGGCCACCTTGAGGCTAGACAAGGAGATTTGGAAAATCAACTAGTCTTGTGAGGTATTGAAAACATCTAGGGGGAACGTACAACCTCTGTGAGTCAAACCAAAAGTCAGGATGAACGAGATGCTATGTGAGTCTAATGAAAAATTCAGGGGGAATGTACAACCTCTGTGAGCATAGACAGTCGAGTGAAAAAGTCAGGGAGAACGTACAACCTTTGTGAGCATAGATAAACTAGTGAAAAATTTAGGGGGAACATACAACCTCTGTGAGGCTAGTTAAACCTTGTGAGCCATGAAAAAAATTCAAGGCATCTAGCAAAAGTTAGGTTGAATATAAAATTCCTAGGAGCTAGAAACAAATGATATTCCTAATATTGCAAATGATGTAATTGTATTGATCTAGTGCATTGGCACGTGTAAACATTATCCATCATGAAGAGAATTTTGAATTTCCTTGTCAAGATTTGTAACTAAAGTATTGAGTCTAGTTCTATGTTAGAAATAAAGTGTAATGTTGAGTTGCAACTAAATTCTTGAGTCTAGTTCTATTTTAGTAATGTTGAGTTGCAACTAAAGTCTTGAGTCTAGTTCTATGTTAGAACTAAAGTGTAATGTTGAGTTGCAACTAAAGTCTTGAGTCTAGTTCTATTTTAGTAATGTTGAGTTGCAACTAAAGTCTTAAGTTTAGTTCTAAGTTTGAACTAAAGCATGTCAGTCTCAAGTCTAGTTATAAGTTTGAACTAAAGTGTAATGCTAAGTTGTAACCAATCTCAAGTCTAGTTCTAAGTTCGAACTAAAGTGTAAAGTTGAGTTGTAACCAATCTCAAGTCTAGTTCTAAGTTCGAACTAAATCATGAAGCTGAGTTATGTTTAATACATATAATCAGGTTACTATTTTGAGCTTCCCCTCTTCAGCCTATATAAGAAGAGGTCAAACCCTCTCTTCAACACATTTTTGCAACACAGTTTTTGAAACACATTTTTCATATGCAGGTTGAGGGTGAAGTAATAGAGGAGCACATCAATGATAAAGAGACACCATATCAGAGGTGTTTTTAATCAAGGCCTTGTAAGTCTTTTTCAGGTCAGAGTCATCTTGGAAAGATCTTTGAGAGAAGAACATTCATGGTGGATATTTGTAAGAGATATTACATTATTAATGCAATAAAGGAATTTTTTTGCTGGCGTTTTTCTCCCTGTATAGGGTTTCCCTAGGGTATATGTGTTGTTGATATGTATGTTTACTTATCTACATAATTATTGCTATTCGATTATGATTTGGAATTGATGAAATATATTAAGCTAGAATCAAAGTATTGAAGAAAATAAAAGAATTAATCTACATAAGAAATCAAGCTCATAATTTAACAGTTTTCAGGGCTTCATCAACATGTATTTCCTTCCTTGTCGCACGGTTCTCCAAAGCATCCAATAGTGGATTTTCCCACTTGCTAAGTTTTCCAAAATCTGTCTTCCTTTCAGATCTGTCATCCTCGATCTTCTCATCCAACAACCTACTTTCTATTACTTTGCACCTTCTTTTCTACTCTTCTTCTCACTTCTACCCAATATCATTCACTGTGTCATCCGCGCAGTTCTCATTTTTCCTTTTCTTCCTTAATCTTGTCTTGCTTCTATATCCAAGGGCCAACAAGCCCGCAACACTCACCCATGACTCATTCTGAGGGAATTTAGATATGATATTTTTTTGTGCTTTGACTTCAGACTGCGCGAGGCAGTGACTTCAGACTGTGCAGGGCAGCCTGTGCTTTCAACTTTAGTCCTCCCTTCCTTCCTTGTGAAGACCATCTTTTCCATGTCT
The DNA here is from genome assembly GCA_010110895.2 of Picea sitchensis. Taxonomy (NCBI): domain Eukaryota; kingdom Viridiplantae; phylum Streptophyta; class Pinopsida; order Pinales; family Pinaceae; genus Picea; species Picea sitchensis. The sequence continues at coordinate 23,905 of SNQJ01S0073847.1, read as the reverse complement.
GGTACCTAGTTTCAACTGCACCTGCTAACTAGACCCTTTTCTT
>SNQJ01S0073847.1:0-23812 GCA_010110895.2 Picea sitchensis | reverse complement strand
GTGTCATTGATGACCTTTTCTGTTTGAGGTTCTGCATGCGGCGGGGGGTTAGAGCTCCCTTCGATTTTCTCTGGCTCTATTTGCCCGGGGTTGTCATTCTTGGTTGCTCCTTTGGATCTGGATTTTGCTGTCCCTGTTTTCTGTACTGCGGTCCACTGATTTGCTTTCTCAATTTCACTTTATTCCGCGTTCTTTTTCTTGCAGTGCCTTGCGAAGTGACTGTAACCGTGGCAGTGCCGGCATTTGAAGGGCAGTTGCTCGTAGTCGAGCTCCTGAATGTGCATCCAATCTGCGGCCATAAGCTTAATTGCCTCCGGTAATCCCACTTCCAGGTCAACCTCCACGCAGATCCGTGCGCATGAGTACTGATCTTTTCTTACTGCTTGGTCTATATACCTTCCGAGCGTGTTCCCGATTGCCAGCAAAGATTTTTGGTTCCAGCAGTGTAAGTTGAGGTGCGGTAAACGGACCCACACTGGGATGGCCGAGGGCACATCCTGGGATGGGTCGAAGTCCAGGGTCCATTTGTTCAGGTATAACCCCTGAGGCCCCATGAAGTACGACCCATTTCTGAATATGAGGTTTTTGTCTTCAGGATTGTCAAAGACGAATACAAATTATCCTTTCCCTATGAAGTGGCTCTTTATTCCTTCTGTTATGAGCAGATTCCAGTTCCTCTGCACCCATGCGTCTACAGATTTGGGGGAGGGCCAGAGGCCGGTAAATTGCCCAATAAGTCCCCTGTCTGCTAAGTTCACTGCCGATCTGCAAGTTTCCTCCAAAGGAAATTCAACACTGGGAATGTTGTCCAGTTTCTTCACAAATTTCTCCTGCACTGCTTACGACGGTCTCTTAGAGGCTGCGACGACCAACTTCCTGAATGCTTCTAGTTCTGGTAATGGGGGAGGGTTAGAGGTGGCGCCCCCACCAGCATCCATGGCTGGGGGTGCCCTAATCGTTGCAGAGAACCCGAACTGGGACACGTCCTCGCGCCCCTGCGTGTTTGAGGATGCCGAGTCGCGACTTTATATGCACTAGGGCCGCCGAAAAAGAATGTGACCTTCAGACCTTCAAAATGGGGCCGCTCTAATCTGAGGAATCACTGCTGTCAGCGAGCGATCTGGAGTAGGAGGTGGAGGAGTCAGCCAAGCTAAGCCTGGCCGGTGAGAGGGCCGAGGTTGCCTGTGCACGCAACTAGGGTTCCAAGTTCCCTAGCTCGGGCCTGTGCGCGCGACTCCTTACGATTGACTTCATATCAGAGGTGTTTTTAATCAAGGCCTTGTAAGTATTTTTCAGGTCAGAGTCATCTTGGAAAGATCTTTGAGAGAAGAACATTCATGGTGGATATTTGTAAGAGATATTACATTATTAATGCAATAAAGGAATATTGTTTGCTAGCGTTTTTCTCCCTGTATAGGGTTTCCCTAGGGTATATGTGTTGTTGATATGTATGTTTACTTATCTACATAATTATTGCTATTTGATTATGATTTGGAATTGTTGAAATATATTAAGCTATAATCAAAGTATTGAAGAAAATAAAAGAATTAATCTACATAAGAAATCAAGCTCATAATTTAACAGTTTTCAGGGCTTCATCAGCATGTATTTCCTTCCTTGTCGCACGGTTCTCCAAAGCATCCAACAGTGGATTTTTCCACTTGCTAAGTTTTCCAAAATACGTCTTCCTTTCAGATCTGTCATCCTCGATATTCTCATCCAACAACCTACTTTCTATTACTTTGCGCCTTCTTTTCTACTCTTCTGCTCACTTCTACCCAATATCATTCACTGTGTCTTCCGCGCAGTTCTCATTTTTCCTTTTCTTCCTTAATCTTCTCTTGCTTCTATATCCAAGGGCCAACAAGACCGCAACACTCACCCATGACTCATTCCGAGGGACTTTAGATATGATATTTTTTTGTGCTTTGACTTCAGACTGCGCGAGGCAGTGACTTCAGACTGTGCAGGGCAGCCTGTGCTTTCAACTTTAGTCCTCCCTTCCTTCCTTGTGAAGACCATCTTTTCCATGTCTGGTACCTAGTTTCAACTGCACCTGCTAACTAGACCCTTTTCTTTTTTCTTTTACTGAGAGTTGCGAGGCAGTTGGTTGTCACAATACAATTTCAACTGGATCCCATTCACTAATCCTTCCTTCCATTCTCCATTCAAAGTCTTCAATTGCGTAGCTCCTCCTTATATAACATAGGAAACCTCATATGGCCCAATCCAATGCATTCTGAACTTTTCTAGATGCTTCATGAACTTACTTTCATATACCAATACAATATGACCTTTCTTAAATGATTTATTTTTTATGTGTCTATCATGGTAGGGATTCTCTCTTTCTTTCTGAACCTGCTGGTGAAATCCTCCGATAAATCTATCGTCTTCCAGTTCGACCAACTGTGCAAGCCTCTCTTGCACAATACGAGTGTCATCCATATCTGTAAAGGCTACAATTATCAGACTAGGAACCAAATATTCCATGGGTACAACTGCTTCTAGACCATAGACCAATTTGAAGGGGATCTGCATGGTCAGTTTCTTACAAGTGGTTCTATAAGCCCATAATATTGTTGGTACTCTCAAATCCCAATCATCCCTGTTCAACCTACATATCTTTGTCAGCAATGTCTCCAAGATTTTATTGAATGATTCAAATGTCTCATTTTCTTGTGGATGATAGGGTGTGCTCTTCTGATGGTGAACTTCAAATTCCTGAGTTAAGGCTTCAATGGTCTTATTGATTAAACGTGTGCCTCGATCGCTCATAAGTATATTCGGGCATCCAAGCCTAGTTATGATATCATCAAATATGAAGTGCGCAGCTGTATGCACTACAGTCCTTAACTTCTCTTTCTTCTACCCATCTTTTCAAATACTCGGTCGCAGTGATTATGTATCTTGCTCCTGTGCGCTTACCTGATGGGTTTATAGGTCCCATGAAGTCAATGGCCCATTTCTCAAATTCTTGTAGGGTCATTTGTGGCGCTAAAGGAATTTCATCTCTCCTGGATGGTTTCCCAACTCTTTGGCATACATCACAAGCTCTGTAATAGTCCTTATCATCTCTATGTAGAGTAGGCCACCAAAGGCCATCCCTAAGAATATTTTTCATTGTTGCTTTCCCTGCGTAGTGTTCTCGTGTGATGCCTTCATGTGCTTCTGTGAGGATCAATGCTCTCTCTGCTTCCATAACACACCTTCTCAATATCTCGTCAAGTCCCATCTTGTATATCTATCCAACTATAAGTGAAAAATCTGCAGCGTGTACTTCCAATTGTTTCTTCTGAATAATTGTATAGTCACTAGGTGCCATTCTTGTTGATAGAAACTGGACTATCTCTACGAAGTGATCATCGATTTTTATAATGGCCAAAAATTGTGCATCAGACAGTGTATCCTCCAAGCTAGTAGGCTCTTCTCCATGTTCCAACCTTGACAAGTGGCCAGGACCTTTGTTCATTCATCTTGTATTAACCACAATCTCAAAATCATATTCCTGAAATAGTAGAAGACATCTGCATATTCTTCCCCCCAACACTGGCTTGTTGAATAAGTATTTCAGCACCGAGTGATCAATAAACATTTTAAAGTGTCCTCCCAACAAGCAGTGGTGGAACTTCTACAATGCATACACTATGGCTAACCCTTCTCTCTCAGTGGTGGTGTAATTAATCTCAGTTGTTGATAGCTTTCTGCTAGCAAAGGATAACGGGTGGTCGATGTCTCCAACTCCCGGTTGTGATAAAACATCTCCTAATGCAATAGAAGATGCATCAACATGCACATGAAACTGCTTACTTCAATCTAGGAAAACCATAATAGGCACAGTAACCATTTTTTGTTTCAGTGTGTCGAAACTCTGCTGACATTCTTTTGTCCAATGAAACTGGCAGTCTTTCTTCAAAAGATTCTCCATGGGTGTTGTAATCTATGGATATCCTTTAATAAACTTCCTATAGTATCCAGTGTGTCCCATCATAGTGTGCATTTGTTTGACTGAAGTAGGAGGGGGTAGATCGATTATAATGGCAATCTTGGATGGATCTACCAATAATCCCTTCTTACACACAATATGGCCCAGGATCACTCTAAAGGGTGAAAAGAAGATGCACTTCTTCAGGTTTAAGGCAATATGAATCTACCTGCACTTATCTAACATTAGTCTTAAACATTCAATATGATTATGTAAAATGCTGAAAACAGTCCAATCATCAAAATATGCTTCCATGAATTTATGTAAAAACTCCTTAAACGCTTCGACCACCACCCTGGAAAATATGGTTAGTGCATTATTCAAGCCAAATGGCATCTTTTTATACTAGTAGGATCTCCATTCTATTGCAAATGTGTTCTTGTGGCGATATTCCTTGGCAATCCGGATCTGATGGTATCCTGAAAATCCATCTGTAAAATAATATACCTCCTGTCCTCCTACATTGTCTAACACTTCGTCAGTAAATGGTGTAGGGAATGGGTCACGCAAACATGCGTTATTCAGATTCTTGGGATCTACACATATCCTAATTTCTCATGTCTTCTTGTCTTGTACCACCATAGGGATAATCCGATCTGACTCTTCGACAGGTTCTATGATTCCCTCTTCCAGCATTCTGTCGAGCTCAATTTTCACTTTCTCCTTGTATTTAGGGTTCAATATGTAAGGTATCTATTTAACTGGCCTTGCATTTGGTTTCAAAGGGATCCACATCTCTCCCATAGGCCCTTTAATTCCCTTCATATAAGTGAAATTGGTTGGAAACAAGTCATGATACTCATGTAGTAACTCTGTGATCTTGTCAATAGTGGAAGCATCCGAATAATCTCCAACATTTGCAAGTTTTGGTGTCTTCTCTATTCCAATGTTGACTTTCTTGATCTTGATCGGTTGTCCAATGAAAGGTAGTTCAACTCCTGGTCCTTCTATGTCTCTTTGGCCTTCTATTTCAGTGATGTTCACATTCCTTGGATCATCGTCTTCGATTGCATTGATATTGTAATAGCCTTGCAACTTCTGAAGGGGCACAATCCATTCATCCTCCTCTTTATCCAAAGGGAGGCTAGGTGCCTCATCGAACACTTTCTGTCTTACGACCTGTAATGCTTGATCTATTGTAGGATATTGGCTTTCAAACAAAAAGGTAGTTACAAAGTTCTGGGTCATACCTTCCCAATCTACAGTGATGAGGCACTGTTCTTCTTATAGGTACCAATTGATAAGGGTTGTGTACAACATTTTTATGAATTTGTGCAGCCACTTCTCTTGAGGAATGTTTCTCTATGCTTCCTTACAACTTCGCACATGGTACTTCAGACAACTTCGACCTGTGTATCTAACTTCACAGTTTTCTACTTGCTTTGAAAATCACGTTGTCATCAAAGTGTGACATTGTACCTAGTCTGTAATATTGTTTTTGTGTGTCACCCCCCATCTCACTGGAGTTGATTTTAGAGCCTCATCCATTGCCAACAATATTTGTTTTTTTGGTACAATTTCTTCAAAGTTCACTAAGAATGATTCTAATTGATTCAAACTGTCAAAGGTGGGCAAGTTACTTACTGTTGTGCCGATCAACCGAACTTCTCAGGTTAATATAGCACATATCCTTGTAGATACTTTGTACATTTTGTTTTTCCAGTTCCCCAGTGCTTCTTCAAAATCCGATGAACATGTTTTCACTTCACCAGCTCAAATTCCCATCTGTCGTAGGATTAATGTAGTCATGTTGTCTGTCTTTTAATTTGTATATGTTTTCTAGTTCATATGCATGGTATTCTTCTTTGATGGGTTTTGTGTATCTCTAACCTTCATCGAGATCTAAAGGTGTAATAACCTTGAGGCCATATCCTTCAAACATCATTCCTATTTTCTTTAAATCAACCACAGTGGAATTATTAAAAGCCCAATCAATTCCTAACAGCGCAGGGTAAGGACAACTATCATCAACTATTTCAATCACCTCAAAGTATGCAAACGTCCTTACTCCGTCGATGTCCACAGGGACATGTTCCAATATACCAAAGGATCTTACTGCCTATTGGTTATCCATCCTAAGCCTGATAGGGGAATATATCAACTTAGGTTTTCCCATCAGTGCCCGGGTTTTCTTCATCATGACATTGACCTCTGACCCTAAGTCACGGAACACATAGTCTATATCATACTCTCCAATCTGAGCATTAATGTGTAGTTATTTATTTTTCCTTCTCTTCTTGGATAGTTGATGTACTTTTTTATTCAGTAAAGGATCTACCCTTCCTATCTCATACTGTCTGACCAAATTTTGCAGTTCTTTTATGGATTTCTCATATTTAATCATCTCTATAAACGTATACAAGAAAATGACAAGTTTACTCACCTCTTTTCTATCTATGGGTGAAGCAGACTGATCAAATTCCAGAGGAATTCCACATTCTCTTACTTCTGGTCATGTCTTCGATGAAGAGCCTTGGGCTCTCCTAAATTCTTTTCTTTCCTCCAAAAATATTTGTCTTTCTTTCTTTGCATCAAACACTTGTGTCTTCTTTATACATTTCCTGACTCTTGATTCTTTTGTGGTATTTCCTTGGATCACTCTATCCTCTCCTATAAAAGTTCCTCCTCTAGTTATAATAGTGACTCTGGGATATGATCTATGAGGTTCTTCTTTGACTAGTTGTATTTGCAGGTTCTATTGAGGTTCTCGTCTCTCCTTAAGTTTAGCCATAAATGTTGCACATTCCTCAATAAAATGCTCGAAGGAGTTGCAATAGATACAAGTGGTACAAGGGTTCTGACAATCCCTTGCCAAGTGTCCTAGTTGTGTGCAGTTATAATAGATTATTTGTCCTTGACCTCGACCCATACCTCCTCCTCTTCCTCTTCCTCGAAATCCACCACGAGGGTTGAAGTTTCCTCTCCCAAGGGAGTTATATTGCGCAGTTCTTCCTTCATGCTATACTTCACCTTGGATTTTGTATATATCCTCGAACTTTCATGCATGATATTGTAAGCCCTACAATCCCTATCATCATGTTCTACCGAATTATAGAACGTGCAATACAGATTTGTGGGTGTATGGACATATTTTTGCAGATAGTAACATTCACTAGGGCGATGTCAATTTCTACATACCTTGCACCATGGTAGGGTAACTAGCATCAAGGGGCTTGGAGTGTGAGAGGCCAAGTATTCATGGAATAGGGGAGAATGCTCCTTATCATGGACTTCTGATTTTCATCTGAGACACCATATGTCTTCTCTTTTATCTTTTCCCTTGTCTTTCTTCATGTCTTCGACCTGCATTGATAGACTAGTTAGCTGACTCAAGATTTGACTCATACTTGAGTTGGATTCTCCCATAGGGGTTGATTCTAACTTCATGGAGATATCAAACACCTCAGCTTGCAAAGAAATATTTTCTTGCATCAGAGGAAATATGATGTGTGGTAAGAGAGAAACAATGAACCATTCCTTGTTCTACTCATCTAGGATTTGAAAACTCAGATGGTCTATAAAGGTCTTAAATCTCTGATCAAACTCCCACATGGGTTCAACTATTCTCTACTTGATTTCTTTTAGTTCTGTAATGCACTTTGATTCTGAATTAGGTTTCTTGAATTCAGCAATTAGCGAATTCTTAATGGCATTCATCGAATTAGTTATAGATCCTTGGACAAATTTCATGTACCATCTCAGTGCGCAATATCTTAGGGTAGTACTGAACAAAGATCGTTTGACAACTTCATAGGTGATATTCTTAATACTCCACATGGCTTCACAAAGAAACTAGTGTTTCTCATGGTCTTCAGATCCATCTCCTCTAAAGGTGGGTAACCTCATCTCATCTTCCATATATCTTCCTAGGTTTCCTGAGTGAGTATGTGGTAGGCTACTATTAACAATGCTCTGAGCGCTCTGGTGACTCCGATTACTCTGATTGCTTAATGTTATTGAAACAACAATAGGATTAATAGTACTTACCTTGATAGTCGGTGTAGTTCCTCAAGCTTCTGGATATTCTCAGCGAGGTTCCTCTGTCATAACAGATTTTGAATGCTCTTCATTTGTCAAATCTTCCTCTTCTCCACTATAGAAACCCTCATCCCCATGGTTCTTCTTAAACAGGATCATGAGAGAAACTTCTCTAAATACTCTCCCACTGTGCATATGTCCAGCCTCTGTGGCGTTGTCACCGTTTGATTTCTTGAACATTAGCTCTTCAATTCAGTAGACTACTATATCTTCAAGATGTTCTTCTCATGCAATAACATCTTGATCTTCAGCTTCATAAAATGTAAAAATTTTCCTCTAGGTCCCTAAAAGAAATATCTCTCTACTTGGCTATAGCTCGATCCTACTCTGTCAACAACAAACTCAGTGATATATCCTCCAACAATACTATATTCAGTGATCTACTAATCTTGACATGGCATTATCAACTCTCTCAACCTTCTTGTTGATCCAACCACGACGAAAGCAAATCACATGTGGTCTAGATCTGATTTTGAACTAGGTATCAGCTAACCTAGCTAACCACTCATATAGCTCATGATGGATTCTATCAGACAATTTTGTGTATATCAGTAAAGATATATCCTCCCAACCAATCCTCTATACTAATATTAGGGTTATTGTTCTGGGCATCATCGAATTCCTTTTATTGATCCTCTATCCCCTTTTGAATCTATATGTGATGGGCTCACCTTGACATTCCCTCATGAAAATTCTTGTCCTGGAAACAAAACCATTTGTTGAGCATGAGGGCAGACCCAGGTTCAACTCAGAGTGCACCAACAAGCCCTAAATACTATCCCTTTTGGCAACACCCGCAAAGCAGATGCAGTCTCACAGTAGCTATAGAGTTGCAAGACACATGTGTCTACAACGAGGAGGAATGAAGAATGGATTCATAGCAACAATACATAGTCATCTAGTTATTCTTATCTTCCTTAAACCTACTGCACAAGTTATACTTCATATATAACACAATATTACAACCAAGCATATCAAATGACAGATAACATAGCATCAATCAAACATAACACAAGATATGCATGGTTCACCCTCTCCCTGGGGCTACATCCCATAATTGTGCTTTACAATATATCAGATGAAGCATACAGTTCTTATATGCACTCTCAGCTAATCTCCTGTTCTCTTCTCTATCTCTCCCTTCCACAATACTTATTTGTGGGGTTGATCCACATAGCTGAAGATGTTACAATACCATAAGGCTCTACACACTGCCTTCTTTCTCACAATCGTACTCACTCGATCACACAATAACAATGACAGCAACAACAACCCTGGGTCCTTTGGGAACTCATATTTATACATTACAATAGCTATCGGTTTGCAAATTTCAGAACCTAAGTGTCAAACCCTAGATACCATAGGTGTCTAAAACCCTAACAGATTAACAACCCACATTTTCAGGGATTTGCCATCCTATCTTTCCTTCCTTGTCGCGGTACTCAAAGCATCCAATGGTGGCTTTCCACTTGCTGCATTGTCCACAATCATCTTCCTTTCAGATCTATCATCCTCGATCTTCTTGTCCAACAACCTTCTTTCTCTTACTTCACACCATATTTCCACTCTTTGCTCCGCCGAGTAATATGATCCACTATGTCTTCAGCAGCAGTTCACATTTTTCCTTTAAATCCTTAATCTTAACTCTTCCATATCAGGGCCAACATCAACCTACAAGATTGATGTGTTTTATAAGAAGGAACATCATTCTCTTGATAGATGTTAGGAGTGAAGTCCTTCCACGAATATCCATAGCCATATTTTTACTTTCAACATTTCTTGCCATGGATACATTATCCAATGATTTGGGTTCCCAAAGGTGAACCTCATGTTGAATTTTGATCCTTTAAAATTCCTATGAATACATCAATTAGGTGTTCATATGGAATATACATTACACTGCTATATTCAATATTTGGAAGTTCTCAATGTGCTCCATAACTAAACCCTTTTGCTTGAAGTTTCAATTGGATAAATAAGATGTTGCTCATATATCCTCATAGTGTGGTATCATTCTTCCATGAAAAATTGTCCAAGTGACAAGTGATTTAAGAAAAAGACATCGATACCACACAAATCAATTGTATTCTAAATATAAAAAGCAATATGTACCTTTTGTGTGTGTGGAACATCATGTAGAAAGATCAGAATTTCTCCATTTAAAGTATCCATGTGATTGGATCCCTTTCCATCAAACTTCCTCATATTGATCTTAGGAAGTGGTTGGTATTCAACCCAAAAATTTGGTTTTCTCCATTCTTGATTCATCCTTGTGTCCTCACCATGAATTTCATGGGATGCATTTTCACTCAAGAAGTGGCCTCTCTATTAGTAGTATTTTCAATCGCTTCCTTGATATCCTTTTAAACCATCCAAATGCTTGGTATCCATGATTTCTGCACTCCAACTTAGCTTCAAATGAATCCATAATCCCTTGTAGTTCATATTTTGTCTTTGTCTTATTTTGTAAATGATTTATGTCCTTGCTAATTTCTTCACCTTAATTAAGATTCCAAGTAGGACTGTAAGAAGGATTATTTTGTGTAGAAGTTCCATTTTTTTGATGGTGGAGATGTTGCCAAAGTATCACTTTTAAACCTTGTTATTTCTGGTTTCTACTAGACGATTTTTCTTCTATTATATCTCCAAAATTTTGGCCCTTCTAAGGTCCCGAAAAATTCGTTCTGTAGTTCTCTGATATGTGTCTTCTCTGTAATGCCCTGGGTATGATCAAAATGGGATGTGCCAAAGTAGAAGTTATGTTGCTTTCCACATATTGCTTATTTTGGCCTTTTCCAAAGAGCGTACTTGTAAAGTGTGACAAGAGAACAATATCTGATATTTGATTAAAATTGCACCAGAAATACTACAGACTATCCACTATTCAATGCAACTAGTCTCACTTAATTTGATACTCAATGAAAGAAGATATCATTGTTTTACACGGAACACTTGTTTGAGACTAGTTAATATGACTAATCAACTACCCTATCTTACACACAAGGTGTATCTACAAAAAATTTGGATTACATAAATGTTATTTTTATCATAGCCTTCACCTTACGATAATTTCTATGAATAGCCTCTAAGTTTGATGGTCTGCAACATCACAAAAAAAATAATACAACCAAAATTATGCGATGACTAAATTGTTGAAGATTCCCAAACCCAATATTAAATAGGCTATATATCTAGAGTTTAAGGCCTAAGGAGATGAAATTTGAACCCAAGTACCTTGATATATCTACTAAATATCCTACAAGAGTTTCCTTCTGAAACATCTTAGAAAAGTTTATAAATAAAATTCCAAGGTGTCTCGGATCTGTATTAAAACCTACAAGACAACGAACTTTGATACCAAATGTTAAGAACAAATATCAAAATAGCATAATAAACCTTGGGAATAAGTACTCAACCCTTGACAAAGAGATGATTTCAAATAATAAGCCTCTTTGAGGGAAAACCTCTGTATACACCACTTAAAGTTACTAATACTAGATGATTCCAAATGAAAATACATCCTTGAATATATGGGAGACTAGGAGGTGCAATTACAACTAATGGACCCAAACCGACATAAAAAAAAGAAAAAATACTAATGTGGTATTCCCCAATTAAGGGTAATGTGCCACTATTTGATTAACACCTATATGGATTCTAAAAAAACTTTTCCTCCTCTTTTATTCTCTTAAAATACCACTCCTATATACTCTACTAAATTATGGAATAAGTACAATGAAAAGAAAATAATGGAACCCTTTCTTCTGCTAGAAGCCTGATATTTAGCATAGCCCAATAGCCATCAGGGTTAGGATTTTTACTTCCTTAACCCTCAATCAGTAATAATTTTTGGACCTTATAGAATTTTCTTGAATATCCACACATGGTTATCCCCACACATTTAAGTAATAGGGGAGTTATGTGGCATCTACTCATACTATGGTGGTCAGCAAGGTAGGTTAACTTGCAAGAGGCATAAAATTTTCATACAAGATCCAAGTGAGGTGATTTCAACACCATTGGAAAGGTATTAGAGAGTGTAGAAAACCATCAAGGTGTGTGCACAAGTTTCAAATCACGTAACCTTAAAAAAAAATTAATTCTAAAAACTTTCTCCGGAGGGTTCTCGACCCTAATTTTCCAAACTAGGACCCGAGGACCCGCTACTAAAATGGCCCTGCAAGCCAATTCCTTCAATTTTTCCACCCACAAAGTACCAATATAGATGAAAAAAATTATATGATGATTCAATTCATATCATACCTCTCTATTTAGGGATCCTTTTGGTCCCCAAAATATATACCAAATGAGGTGAGGAATTGTTTCTTCTACCTTCTCCTAGAGTACCATTTTTTTCTTTTGTTAGGAGTTGTCCTTTGCCTTGCCTTTCAATAATTTTCAAGGTCAAATTTACCCATGTATTTTATTTATGGACCTCCTATGCAAAAATATGTGTTCTAAAAACTATGCCTACGCATCTGATGCTAAGTCATCTATGGTAGGTAGGACCTAGTCCTCCTCCTTATCCAACATGGTAGGCTCATAGAGTTTCAAATTCTCAACATTCAATACTAAGTAAATGAACATGTATGGGGGGTAGATTGATTATATAGGAACGATATCCCACCTTATCCAATACCTAAAAAAGGACCATACCACATGAGTATTGATCTTCTTACCAAAGACCTGTTAAGTTTTTATTGTTGTTATTAGGTTATTTCCAAATTACATGAGAGCATTCAATGCATTTCAAAAAAAAATTATAATGAGGATCCTTGAAAAGAAACAAAATCACAAGGTACACAACAATTTCTCATGGGAAACCATCATGGGAGAAAACCAAAAACAACTTCCTCAATAATAGATTGCCAATACAATGCCAAGACTAAAGAGCAAAACACCAAATACATGCCAATATTGAGCATGCACCTCTTCTCCTTCCTCCTGCAAGCTGCAACTTCCTTCCAATATATGTGCACTAGATGAGTGAAAGATGTGTGTGTAAATGAAGACACCAACCTCACATATAAATAAAAGTGTTAAATGGCACTAGGGTTGTGTCTCTTCCTTGGTTGAGCCAAATTCAACTAGAAGTGGCTAAAACCACTTTATAATTACTAGGGGGGACTTTACAAATACCACTATACAAAATCTCTTACCTCTTTGTCTTGAATCTACCTCCTTTCTTAGAGCAGGGATTCAAAATTCAAGAAACATATCTACATAAAAGATTTCCTTCTTTTACTCAGTTCCTAGAAATCACAGTTTTAGGTCCCGACAATAGAACCATTTTGTTGGCATGAGGGAAGACCGGGGTTCAGCAGCTTCATAGCATTACCAAAAAATCTAACTACCAACCCTTTAGACAACAACACATTGAAGAATATGAAGTCTTACTCGAGGTAGAGGCAGGGGGTGGTTGCAGAACTCGGTGTCCGCAACCTTAGCTGGGACATAGATGTGTGATTACAACACCTTAACAGGGCACTTAGCAGTTAGAGTTCATCATTATTTAACCTTAGTTCCGGTCTTGGATAAACCCTAATAATAGGGCATCACAGTATTCATCGAGGATCTAGTATATTCAAGCACTAAAATATCAACACCCAGTTAGATCTAACATTCATTCACATTACTAATCACTGAGCTATCATATCATGTCTATACAAGCATACATTACTACACTAAGAAATATTAACCATATGAACAATAAAATAATCTGTGCACAAAGAAACCATAATAAAGGATATACGTGTGGTTTCACCAGCCTGAGGCTAAGTCCACCAACTCTTCTCTTCTTTGTATCTCTAGTCAGTCTTCTACATGCACATAGCCACAAGGTCCTACTCCACATAGGAAAGGAGATCTGCAGACACCTGTAAATCCTCCTTCCCCAAGCTAGGTTACAACCTAGAAGCCCTCTTACAATCTACCTGGCTTCTTACGTCCACTTGCACTTATCTCTGCAAGTTTGAACATACAGTATGCATGAATCATTCACAACTATTCGCACTTAATGCATTGGCCTTCACTTGCCTTAGCACCTAGCATCACACCACACACCCCTTGCTTGCATCACCTAAAAAGTTTCTATTTATACATTACAAAGGGGACTAAACATGGGTAAGCCCATGGGCCGACATACCAGCACCCATTACAAGCCCAAAACCCAAAAATCCTAAAAAGGGGCCAAGATTCCATGGAAGTCTTTGCTTCAACTTTAAGCTCCGCCTCCGAAATCTATCGAGAGTCCCAAAATAGGTCAAACCTGACAAGGATCTCCAAAACTTGGTCTAGAATTGTACTGCATTGAAATACCTAGTCCAACAAGCTAGTGTTGGGGGAAGAATGATCTGAGATGGTTACTATTATTCCAGAATGTGTTTTGAAGTTATTGGTCAAAGGCAGGGGAGAATGAACAAGGGACATGATCCCTTGTCTAGGTTAGAACATGGAGAGGAAACTACTAGTCTAGAGAATACACTGCCAGATTCACAATTGTTGGCCATCAGAAAAGTTGATGATTTTGATCACTTCATCGAGATAGTTCAGCCCCTGTCAATAGGACTGACACCTAGTGACTATACAATCATGAAGAAAAACTAGTAGTTTGAGATACATATTTTCACTAATAGCTGAACAATTTTATAGATGGGACCTATTTCAATCTTGAGGGAGATGAGTTATGGAGGTAGAAATACCACTGATTCTAGCATAATCACCTGAAGGCATCGCAGGATGACACTACACAGGAAAATAAATAACACAGGTTCTTAGAGTTGGCTTACATTGGCCACTTTACAAAGAATATAAGGAATACTACCAACTGTGATGTATGCCAAAGAGTAAGGAAGCCGTCAATAAGATATGATATTCCTTTAGCACCTCAACCAACTTTACAGGCATTTGAGAAATGGACAATTGATTTTGTGGGACCTATCAGCCCACCAAGAAAGCGCAGGAGGCGAGATACCATCATCCTTTAGCAGCCAGTATTTGACTAGATGGGCAAAAGCAAAGAGTAGTCAGGGGTATGTGAGTGCAACTCTGACTGAGCAGGTCGTATTTGATGATATCATAACCAGATTTGGATATTTAAATATCCTTATAGTGATCAAGGTACACATTTTTATTAATAATACTATTGAATCTTTGACCCAAGAATTTGAAGTTCATCATTAGAATAACACTCCATACCATTCACAAGCTAATGGTACGGTTGAATATTTCAATAAGATCTTGGAGATAACACTAACAAAGATTTGCAGTGTGAACATAAATGATTAGGATTTGAGAGTACCAATAGTATGATGGGCCCTATAGAACCACTTGCAAGAAGCTAACAATGTAGACTCCCTTTTAAGTTGGTTTATGGTCTAGAAGTGAGTCATACCTATGGAATATTATTTAGTTTCTAGCTTAAGAATTGCAACATTTATAGATATGGATGACTTCAAAGTAATGCAAGACGGGACTTACATAGTGGTAAACTGGAAAACACAGATTCGTGCAGAATTTCACCGTGAGGTATAGAAGAGCGAGAAAAAGAACCTATCATGGCGGACATATCAAGAGAAAATCCTTTAGAAAGGATATACGGTATTGGTATATGACAACAATTTCATGAAGCATCGAGGGAAGTTCAAGACACATTGGCTTGGGCCATATAGAGTTGCCATTATAGAAGGAGGAGATGCGAAGTTGAAGAAGTCTTTGAAGGGATAATGGAAGGAAGGTTTGGTAAATGGGAGCCGGTTGAAATTACCTCTGACTAACCAGGCGCCTCGTAGCTCTCAGCTAAAGCATAAGAAAAGGTCTAGGTACCAAGTGGGTTAGGCGGGTACCAAACACATAAAATATAAGTCTGCACAAGGAAGGGAGGGAGAAATAGAAACAAAGTCACAGGGTTGCTCAGCGTGCTTGCTGAAAGATGAAGAAGCAGAAGGTTAATACCTCAATGCCTCAAAATGAGTCATAGGTGAGTGTTGGGGGCACAGTGGGCCCTTGGTTATGTAAGTGAAGATTAAGGAAGAAATTCGAAATATGGCTGTGGAAGGCATAGTGACTGATATTGGGTCAAAATGAGCAAAAGAGAAGAAAAAGTAGAGCGAAGTAAGAAAAATCAAGTCATTGAGCGAGGAGATAGAGGATGATAGATCAGCTAGGAATATAGATTGTGGATAACCTATCAAGTGGAAGAAGATGTCAACAAGTGCTTTGGAGCACCACGTGGAAAAGGTGGAAGGACAGGCTGGTGAAGCTCTTAAAACGTGAGTCAAAGTTGACCTTTGGTTTTGGTATCTAGGGTTTTACACCTAGACATTGGTCATTATAATGTGTATAAATAAAGGTCCACAGGACCTGGATGGAGTAGTTGTTGTTGTTGTGGATGATCATTGTTGTTGATATTATTGTGTGACCAGTAAGAGAGAAGTGTTGTGTGTGAAGTCCTTCTGTATTGTAAGATCTTGGGTTAGTCTGAAATATCAATCACACATCACGGAGTGTGAGGAGGGGAAAAGATAGAAAAGATCTGGCTTAAAACATAGATAGAACTGTATGTTTTCTATAATAGCAAGAAACACAGTTATGTGGATGTAGCCCTAGGGAAAAGGTGAATATCTTGTTGTTCCTATCTTTGATTGATGTTGTGTTCTTTTTGTTTATTATGTATTGCATCATTGTGTTAGATATGAGACATATCTCATGCAGTAGGCCTAAGGGAGATAAATAATAACTATATCTCTATGTGATGTTCCTTTGAATCCACTTGCTTCTCCTCACGGTTGTAGACACTTGTGTCTGCAACCCCCTATAGCTACTTAGAATTGGGCGCATCTCCTTTGTAGAGTGGTGTTCTTTGAAAGGGATAGTAGTTGAGAGTTGTTGGTGTGTTGTTAGAGTTGAACCACAGGTCTACCCATGTGCCAACAGTATCTGGTGGACTTCCCACCTTCCATTGGGGACCAGATCCAATATGATGACCCTAAGACTATGGAAGAAATTATAAGAAGTGACAAATTCTTATGTGAGTAGCCAAGAGAAAAACCTACTTTTAGAAGGCTTGGGATGACCCGAGGAAGTTTAAGAAGGAAGCGAGTAGAAGGAAACAAACCTCCCTTTTAGAAATGGTCCTCAAGGAAAATTATCGTTTAGAGAGCAAAGAATGACTGAAGAGGGAGCAAAAAAGGCCAGAAGTCGGTCCTATTTAATGTTGGTGTTGTAAAGGATACCATAAGTAGAGAGATTGTCCCCACAAAAATGGAAAATTTAGAGTTGTCCATAATGTTTAGCAAGATGAAATAGTGGAAGACATGGGTAGTAGAATACCAAAGAATATACACAGCTGGACAACAGAGTGAATAAAATATCAATTAGCACATGATTGAATTGGAATGTATGATCAACAACCATGTCTTTACTATTTTAATTGATTAGGGGCTAGCCATAGTTATATAGATCCTAGAGTGGTAGGAGAAGTTTCCAATTTTTGAGAATCAAACATGAAAAGTCTTGGTTGGAGTGCAACTGGCTTTCTAGAGAACCAAGAGAAAAAGTCCACCTGGGATGGATTAGGGTCTTGTCTGAGTGGACATGAATGGACGAGAACAAAAGAGCCAAATTGAACATTCTGCGTTTAGGTTATTATGACTATCTAGTTGGGATGGGCTGGTTGGACCCAGCACCATGCCCTTCTGGACCATCATAACAAGAAGTTCCCCACTTTCTTTTGGATGAGGAAGGAAATTGAAAACAATCCAAGGAATTCCCAAGAAAGTTGTTTGCTATTAAAGAAATCTCAGCAATGTAGCTGAAGAAGTGCTACAGAAAGGTTGTCAATTATTTGCAACTTATGTGCACAGAAGAATATAAGGATGAAGTCTCAAATATTGGAGTCCATGCTAAAAGTTTTGAATATGTATTTTAGGAGGTACCTAGACTACCACCAAAGAGATATTGACTTCTATGAAAGCTTAATTCTTGAACGCTCGGTGTCAAAAATATCCTTACAAAATGAGTATGCCAGAGCTGAAAGAACTACAATTGCAGCTTGAAGAGATTCCAAAGAAGGGATATATATGCTTAAGTGTGTGTCTGGGGTGCCTCGGTCCTATTTGTGAAGAAGGATGGGACTTCGAGATTGTGTATCGATTTCAGACAATTGAACAAAGTGACTGTAGAGAACAAGTATCCCACCTGAATCGATGATCTCTTTGACTAGTTGAAGGATGATAAGATATTTTTGAAAATAGATCTTAGATTACGATATCACCAAGTAATAGTAAAGATGAAGACATCAACAAGACTACCTTGGAGACAAGGTATGGTCATTATGAATTCATAGTGGTTCCATTTCATTTGTCAAATGCACCCGTTGTTTTTATATACCTAATGAATGGTGTATTCAGAGAAAATACTATGACAAACTTGTCCATAATATTTTTGGATGAAATCCCGTTGTATTCCAAGTTGGAGGAAGAGCATGAGAAACATTTGAGGATGGTGTTGCGAGGTGCTAAAGAGAGCACCGGTTATGCCAATTTGAGAAAATGCTCATTTATCAAAAACAAATCCATTACTTAAGGAATATCATTTCAAAGGACATGATAGTTGTAGATCCTAAGAATATAGAAGCCATCAAAGAATGGTCAGTGCCTAAAACCATGAAAGAAGTTAGATCTTTATGGGTCTAATTGGCTGTCCTGGAAGGGTCATTATAGGGTTCTCCAAATATCACCCTATCCTTCCTTGCAAAGGAAGGAGAATAAGTTTCTGTGAATGAAAGAATGTGAGAAAAAGATTTCAACGATTGAAACGGTTGTTAACCGATTGCTCAATCATGAGGATTACAGATCGAATGAAGACTTTATAGTGTAATACAAATGCATGCAAGGAAAAACCTTTGGTAGAGTCCTCGATCAAAATGGGTTCATAATTTGTTATGAATCTAGAAAGTTGAAAAGAGCAGAAAAAGGAACTATACAATCATGATTTGGAGTTGGTGGCCATGGATTCACACTCCTAAAGAAATGGAGACAATACCTCATGGGAAGGAAGTTTGAATTGAGGATAGACCATAGCAGTCCTGCAAGTATTTGTTTGATCAACCAACCTTAGAGATATTCTAGGAAGAAGTATATGGTTGGAATTCCTTTAATGATATGACTTTGATATCAATCATATCCAAGGAAAGAAGGAGAACAAAGCGGTTGATGCACTCAGTAGGAGAGTGCATAGATTACATGCTACAACCATTAGCATGTACCGGTATGAGATGAAAGACAGAATTCGAGTACAAATATATAGATTTGTAGTACCGAGATTTAGTATACAATAAGTTAAGATGCCATAGAAAGTGGAGAATTATAAATTGAAAACTGATGAAACACTTATGTACAAGAACAAAATTTATGTACCTAATGTCCAAGACTTGAAACTTATGATTTTGAATGAAATGGATAATGTGCCTTATGATGGACACAAGATATCAAAAAAACAATGGTAGTAGTCAAAGGCCATTACTGCTTTTGGCTAGGTATGAATAAGGAAATTGCATAATACATCGTGAGATGTATGGAGTGTCAGAAGGTTAAATATGAGCACAGACACCCAGCGGGGAGTTGCTACAGCCTTGCCATTCCTGAGTGGAGGTGGAAGGTAGTGACAATGGATTTCATCCCAAGATTTCCTAGGACAACAGTAGCATGATTCAATCATGGTGGTGAGGTGGACAAGCATGATTCAATCATGGTGGTGGTGGACAAGATTACAAAATATGCCTATTTTATCCCACTAAAGACTAATCAAAAGGAAGCTAACGTTGCTGATATTTTTATGAGGGAAATAACATAATTGCATGGTATTCCCAAGACAATTGTGTCTAACAGGGACCTGAAATTTACCTCCAAATTATGGAAAGGGTTATTCAAGGGGTTCAGAACAAATCTGAACTTCAGCACTGCTTATCATACTGAGTCTGATGGACAGACAGAGAGGGTGAACAGAGTAATAGAATATATGCTAAGGATGTATCTGATGGATAAACCATCTAAATGGGAAGACTGCCTACACTTGGTATAATTCGCCTACAACAATGGGTATCAAACATAGTTGAAGATTATCCCATTTGAATCAATTTATGGAAAAAAGTGCAATACTCTAGTAAGATGGGATAATCCAGCTGACAGAGTAGTAGTTTGGCCAGAGTTGCTCAAGGAAATGGAAGAGAAAATGCTAAAAATTAAGCAGAATTTTAAGGCTGCCCAAGATAGGAAGAAAATTTATGCTGATAAAAACAGAACCCACAGAGAGTTTAAAGTGCACGATCATGTTTTCCTAAAAGTGAAAGCCAATAGAAGTTCCCTAAGGATGGGAAACTGTTCGAAGTTGGCACCCAAATTTTGTGGGCCATTTGAAATCCTAGAAAGGATTGGGCTAGTTGCATATATGATTGCATTACATGCATCCATGAGTGTACATAATGTGTTTCATATTTCATTGATTAAGAAATATATACTTTATGCTGATCATGTAATCGATTGGAATGTGATTCAAGAAGAGCAAGAAGGTGTCCTGAAAGTGCATCCTGTGTGCATATTTGACCAAAAATGAAAACAACTCCAGAATCAAGCCATAGGGCTTGTAAAGGTCCAGTGGAACTGGTATGGTCCTAAGGATGTGACATGGGAGCATGAGGATGATATGCAGGCAGAATAGCCACATCTTTTTGAATATTTTGGAAATCTTGTTGATGTTGTGTAAAGAGTTGCACTGAGGACAATGCAAAAATAAGGGGAGGGGATTGTAATATCCCCAAGGATGATCCCCTATTGGAATTATGAATTGTAATCATGTTTTGTAGGTTGGTGAGCCGAGTGTTGATAAGTTGGTGGGATTATGTGTTTATTAGGCTAGAGATCCTAAGTGTTAAAGGCTAGGAGCCTATTTTTGTATATGTAATTATGAAGAACATTAATAAATATTAAACATCGATACGTTTAGACACACCATGAAGAAAGAGTGATGGGGGAATAAGATTCCACAGGGTGGGTAAGGAAAAAGGGGATGAAAGGTTGGAAAAAGGGGCTAATATTAGGGGCTTAAGTCCTTGAGAATAATAATTTATTATTATTCCAAAGCTATGTGACAAACATGTTTTTATCCTAACTCCTTAGAAAGGCATCGTGTGCAAAAGGGAACGCATACAAATCTAGGAAGAAAGGTGTTGACCTGGGCGCATGCAGTTAAAAGATGAAGTGTCAGCTATGTTGGGGGTTCACTTACCATTTTCCATCCTCCGTGAATTGGGTAGAGTCTCTATGAGTGCCCTTTGTATACCCTCATGCACTTCTGAAAACAAGAACCGTGAAGCTGACCAATGTATTCTCCTGAATCCCATGGCCTCTGTATTCAACCTTTGCAATATTCATGCACGCACCTGAGACTCGAAATCCATGAACCATTTTGTGTCTTCTCAGGAACCCAATACCTAAGTAATCACCTTAGTTGTGTCATTTCTTAGCGTGGGATGTTGTCGCCTGCAGTGCCATGCTCATTTGTTGTTTCTACTGTCATCCCTGTGTGAATGATTGCTGAACCATTGTTGTTGTCCTCACCTGGTTGGAGCTGAGTCGAGGAGTGTGCTCAAGAAGCAGGTTGTCAGGCCCATGGTAGAAGAGGAAGGTTGTTAGGCCTATGAGCATCTCTCTATAGGTGAGAGAGTCTATTGGGAAGTGGTTTTCTCCCAGAGAGAGTCCAACACTAGCTACAGAGATATGAGAATTCCTGATCTGACCTGCTGTTGAGACCTAGAGAGGTAGGTTAAGAAACCAATGGACTGTGCCTGTGAAGGTGTATACTCTCGGGTGGAATAGGCATGTGGGAAATGATATTCCATGAGTAGTGGGTGTAATAATGCTCCTGGAGAGAATCATTTTGGTTTCTCTATGCAACTTTCCTGTAACCTCAACCTAGTCTAGGATTCCCTTGCCTTGGGTGGAGCTTGGTCCCATCTCGGGGGTGACCCACTGCTGTGCGTGATGAGAAGCATGGTATAAGGATGGGAGGTTCATGGAAGTTATGCATGTAGTTGGTGGAGTTACTACAGTTCCAAAGATAAGTATCATTATGTGTTTAATTTCAATTAAAATGCATGCCTGTGATGCGTGTATGTTTTCATGTATTCCATTGAATGTATGAATTATTGTTAATTCCATTAATTTTGTATGTTAGCAGTAATTTTATGTTTACTCTATACTGTTTGGTTAAATATGCATATTAAATATAAATGTATGAGAATGTTACACGTAGAAGAGTTTCCTAGCAGTGGGGTTGATGGTCGGGGATGACACAGCATGGGATACCTAGGACAATTGTCTCGGACAGAGATACAAAGTTTACCTCCAATTTCTAGAGGGGATTGTTTAAATGATTTGGTACAAATATAAACTTTAGCACAACATACCATCCCTAGTCATATGGAAAAATGGAGAGGGTCAACCGAATAATTGAAGACATACTGACAATGTATGTGATGGATAATCCATCTAAGTGGGAAGATTACTTACACTTGGTTGAGTTTGAATATAATAATGGGTATAAAACTTCTTTGAGAATGAGACCATTTGAAGCCTTGTAGGGTAGGAAAATAAATACTCCAGTGAGCTGGGACAACCCAACAGATAGAGTGGTACTTGGGCCAGAGTTTCTCAAGGACATGGAAGACCAGATGGTTAATATCAAGCAAAATTTAAAGACAACTCAATATAGACAAAAAAATTATGCAAATAAGAACAAGACAACTAGAGAATTTAAAGTAGGGGAGCATGTGCTTCTGAAAGTGAAGCCCAATAAAATTTCTTTGAAATTAGGTAGTTGTACAAAACTGGAAGCCAGATTCTGTGGTCCATTTGAAATATTGGACAAAATAGGGCCAGTTGCATACATGCTTGCATTTCCTTCTTCCAGGAATGTGCATAATGTATTTCATGTCTCTTTACTAAAGAAATATGTACATGATCCTAACCATGTTGTTGATTGGAATCTGATTCAGGTAGAGACAAAGGGAGACTTTCAGGTCCAGCCAGTCCAAGTATTGGACAAAAAAGTCAAAATGCTCCGGAATCGATTTATAGAGTTGGTAAAAGTTTAGTGGAATTTCTATGGTCCTGAAGATGCTACCTGGGAGAATGAATATGCCATGCGGGCACATTACCCACAACGCTTTGAATAATTTTGAGATTTTGATCTCTATTTTGTATATGCACTAAGGACAGTGCCAAAATAAGGGGGAGGGGATGTAACACCCCTTGTTTCAAAATCCCATTTTAAATAATGTATTTCTACATTTCTAAGAGGCCATAGTGCCCAAACAATTATTAAAAGGCCATTGTGCCCAAGAAATGTAATGTTTTGATCATTATTAATAATACACACATCGTTGTCTACTAGATGGACAAGGACTAGAGTTATAGGGGGCTATGATTCCACAAGAGAGGGGCCTTAAGGGGATAAATGTTTATTTCATATTTTAATTACCCTTTGGTATAAGGGGGTGGATCAGTTACGTGGGATTCTTTGGGAAGGCCAAGAGGTTCTTGATTCCCCACAAATTATTTAAAACCTCCTCTGGTCTGATGAGGCGTTCAGTTGATAGCTCGTTGACTCCTTCATTTTCTTTCTCACTTGTTCATTCATTCCATCCTTACCTATCATTCATGGATCCATCCTGTTATCCACAAATTTGGTCATTGTGATGATGTCATGATGATATCATGATGATGGAAGATCAAG
>SNQJ01S0073846.1:81229-92255 GCA_010110895.2 Picea sitchensis | reverse complement strand
GGGGGCACCGGTTTGCTGGAGGTTTTGGGCACGGGGGCCAGGATATCCATATGGTATCCTGGAGCTAGGAAGTTGTCCTAGTTGGCAGGGTGGAAACATGGTTTTGGGCAGTGTTTGACATAGTTACAGCAACGAACAACCAGATCGATGGGGAAATTAGCATCAGGGAGAGGTAATTTATTTATCTTGTTAAGTAATTCTTATGCTATGGATAAAATTTTAATTTTTGTCAAATATCATATGTTCATATGTTGGTGATTGAGTTATTTTTGTATGAGAAAGAATTATATGCTAAATCAAATTAAATTTTGTATTTTTACGGCTACTACAGATCCGGATTATTTTCAGCACGAAATGAGAGTGGAGATATAATAAAGAAATGTGCAGAGATATCTTGGATATCCAATAATATAACAAAAATGTATTCAAGATGCAATCATAAACACAAAGATATAGTAGTACACAATTTTCTATTAATGAGCGAAAATGTACAAAGACTGTAAAAATATAGAGTGAAAGACTCGCTAGAATGGCGACAACTTCTCTGAGAAGAGACGTGTCTGCTACTCGCATTCGCAAGAAGATGATTTTACAATGAGGCTCCAAAGGCATTTTTATCATAAATAAAATCCAAAACCCTAACCCTGGAAGATGAAAAGCCAACAGTTTTGTGGACCCCATTTTGGGTAGTTTTGTGGACCCCATTTTGGGTAGTTTGGTGTATCAACTTCCTGGGGGCATAACTTTGGTATACAATCTTCGTTTGGAGCGCACGATAGCCTGTTGGAAAGGTATCATCAAGTTGATTCATTTTGGGGGCTCAATTAGATCCTCTGACTATCATTGAGAAGATCAATCCTAAAAAACCTTCATTTAGGCCCTCAAAATGGCCCCGAAAGTTAAAAACTGCTAAAAATAGTAAATTGCCAAAATTGTCAGAAAATTGTTTTCATCTAGTTGGAAGTGGTTGGTGGCCACCAATATCCACCCAGATCAATCCTCCATCCTTAAGAATAAATGGTCTCCATTGCATTGAGTTCCCGGGGAAGAGGAGAAAGCGATTGAATCTTGGTGCACTGCTTGCCTTGCTGGAGACGTTGCATTGTGGAAGGTTGTCATGGACCTATTGCTAGCGGGGTTGAATCTGTTCAACCAGTTGGGCTACATGAGATGTCTAGGTGGAGAAGGAATTTTTGCACTTTGTTGCATTCTTGTCGACATGCTTCTGTTGGATAGAAGGTGCTTGGGCCGAGGCTGTAGTGATTGTAATATCCTTTTGTTCACCTTTTGAACAAATTATGAAGAAGCTGAATTTTGTAGTATGAGATACTACCTTGTGGAATCTTTTAGGTGGGAAAATAATTGGAAATACCTCTGGTATCTTGTAGAGATGAACCCCCAGAGTAACAATGACACTACGGGGTCGAGACTCATAGATAACATGGCGCTTCCACATATATGGATAGCCCAAGAGAACATCACAGACATCCAGTGGGGAAACATCACATAATAACTCATCCTTGAAGGGTTGGATTCCGTATGAAAATTGACACTACTAGATGACATGAATATATCATCCCTGGTGAAGCCACCCAATGTTGTATGGTTGCGGGTGTGGTGTTGTCGACAATCCCAACTATTTGACGACCTCTACTGAGATGAGTTTCTTTTGGCTTCTGCTATAAACAATAAAATGCAACGGGGTCCCCTTCACCCACATCTGTGAATGAAAAAGTTGCTCCCCCTCTTCAAGATCTGTGGGTTCTTCTAGTTGAATTGTTGCGGTCACAAAAATAGCAGTGGGGTCTGCTTCGATGATTTGTCTTCTATCAATATTTTCTAAATTAGATTTTGAATCAGGGTTCAACTCCTTGTCTTTTATCTCGGACACCAATGACTATTTTGAGCGACATTCATCGGTGTTGTTCCAAGGGATTTTGTGGAAATCACACCATTTTCTAGTGTCCTTCTTCGTCTTTCCATGACCCTTCTTTTCCTGTGGCTTGGAATGGTTTTCGGGAGACTATTTGTTAGGGTCATCTTTATCATACTTTGATTGTTGTAGATTTGCATACCTGAAATCCTATTTGTTCTAGTGCTTAAATTTCTGCTCGATTTTAACAGCATCTCGATAAGCAGCATCGAGTGATGAGATGTCTAGAAAATACATTTCAATTTGGATGTATCTATGTAGAGACCCATGGTATTTCAGAACCAAATGTTGTTTGAATTATTTGATACCTACCTTGGTGCACAAGGTATGGAAGGTATTGGTGAACTATGAAACTGCTTGGCCCCTCTCTTTCCGTAGTGTGGTCCATCTCATGTATTGGTCCTCATAGTTTTTGTTATCACATAAAGTTGTCATGGGTCATATGTAGTTGTTGTTAAGACCTATGTCTACACCTCTTCCCTATCTCTCTCTTTTCTGCATACCTTCCTATAAGTTTTTCCTCTTCTAGTTGATAAAGTCAGGCTGGTCAAGTATGTTGTTTGCAAAGGGAAAAACTATGAGAAAAATGCAGCATTCAGAGCAGTCCATTTCAGGATTGAAATACAAGAAAATAAGCGGTTTCAATTTTCAACGGTGGAGATCCCATGTGCAGTTCAGATTAACAACTCTTGTGCATTCAAAGATTCAAAGTCACACAAGGATTAACGATCAGACCAAAGCCCCGAAGTGTCGAAGTCCTGAAGTGTCGAAGTAATGAGAGGCTACCACATCAACTAGGAGAAAGTTACTTCGAGAGATTTCCATCCAAACATCCTGAAGTCCCGAAGTGTCAAAGTCTCGAAGTTCCAAAGTAACGAGAGGATGCCACGTCAACCGAAAGAAAGTTACTTCGGGAGATTTCCATCCAAACATCCCAAAGTCCTGAAGAGCCGAAGTCCCGAAGTGACATCATGTTGACACGTCACTTCAGGCCCTACCACTCCACGGGTGTTTTCCAGCTCAACACATGGCACTTATCTGCCGATGACATATAACATTCATTGCAGGCTACCACGTCACTCTGGTCCCATACCACTCCAGGCATTTTTCATGTTTCATAATCCAAAACTCTCGAAGCCCGAAGTCCTGAACTACCAAAGACACATGGCGCTCATCCATCAGTAGCTGTGACAACACAATGACATCAGGCCACCACGTCAGATTCGTGAGATCGTCCTCTGGGAGATATCCTTGCTCAACATTCAATGCTCCTGAGAAACAACCTTGGCTCCATCTCTAAACATGGTTAAAAGGATTCTGGAGTTGGAATATGGATAAATTTTAGTGGGGGCGCTAAAATAGCATGGTTAACCAGATCGAAGATTCCAACATATTGACGACCACACTTCATTGCGGGGATGAAACATGCTCAAACGTTAAAATTATAGAGTGGTCTCGCAATCGAACCCATGGTATATCGGAAGATGTACATGTCAGTTGGTAGTGGATTGTGGGGGTGGAAGTGGTGTGGATCCAAAATTCCCTTTCCAACTTCTGCAATCACGTGCTAATATAGGGTCCAATCTGAGAGCAGTGTGTGGCAACAAACTAGGGGTTAAGACTCATCCTGATCCTGAGGAGAAATCAATCAATGAAAGAAGGACTGGTGGTTGAATCATCGACTAACTCCTTAAATGGAAGCATGGAGGTTCTGGCCGAGGAGACATAAAATTGTCAGCCCAAAGTACCACAGAGGGCAATTTCTCCTACACGCCCATACTGACCAAAGTTTCCTTCTGACAGAAGGAATAGGACAAAAAAGAGAAGACACATGACACTGGATAAGAGGCGCCCAAGCAGCAAGACATGCCTATTGTTTTTATTATAAATACATGAGATGTATGATTTTATAAGAAGGGGGGGGGGGTTAGGCCCAAGAGCGACAAGAGGTTTTGAGAAATTTTTATGACTGTATATTTCAGTTTGTAAGTTGGAGGGGCATGTAGTTGTAAATTGTATTGTTATTGAAGACTCATATGAGTTGTTTCATTAGATTTGTCTTCTATGTTCTCTTTTCTATTCTTCTTCTTGTTTGAACATATTATTGATTTTAAGGATTAAAAATTTCCTTTGATTGATATATTCTTGATGCGGTAGAGGATCTACTGTAAGCTAGCCTATTTATCATTGTTTATTGTTCAGACACATCTAAATTCTCTTAATAGAGAGGATCTATGTTTATTGAATATTCGTATTTATGTTATTCTCTTATTCTTCTCTTCATCATTACACAAATCTTTTGTCTGATAAGGAGCTTAAATGCCTTCAATGGGCAGATTGTTTATGACTCCATAGCCCAACGGTACATCACTAATCTACAATGATATCTGTTGTCTTTTCCTTTCTTTAAAGGCTTGTTGATCCACCTACTCAAAACATTCTAATCCATTTACATTTTGATGGGTATTGGGATTATCCTCTAGCAGTCTGAGGGTGATACGCAGTGCTAACATTAATGGTGTCATTGTTGGGGACATAAGTGAAGATATCTTCCCTAGGAGAATGACAATGAAGGGATCCAATTTTAGATGGTGAATTGAAGCTGGACACATTGTTATGATTGCTCATATTTCACCATGGCGAGTCCATTGTTCAAAATCTATTGGTGACTCCACTGGCTTGAAATGGACAAGATTTTAGCTCAACGGTATGCATTTTGTGATTTTTCAAAGATAGTTGGTTTCCCTAATCCAGATCCTAGTAGAGATGAATGGGAAATTAGCCTTCCTAAATTTCGAGGAGAAGAGGGGGAGGTACCATCTGAACATTTGCTGGATTTTCATGATTTTATTCATCAACTTCATATTGTGCATGAAGATGTCCATATTAAGATTTTTAGGTATTCATTATAAGGGATTGCTCATGATTGCTGTCAATATCTTCCAAGTGCAAGCATCGACTCTTTGACAGGTTTTCATCCAGCTTTCAATTCGTTTTGTAAAGAGTATTTCTCAGCTGAACATCTTTATGAAAATTGTTGTGATGAGTTTTCTTTGCTTCATGAAGATTCTGCTAGTCATGAAAACCATATTTGTGATGAAGCATTTATTGTAGAAGAAATCATTTTCCATGAATATCAAGAGGTGTTGAATGATATTAATTATGATATCAATAAAACAAAAAAATCTGGCATCATATCAGATGTATCTGTTGTTTTAAATGTTTATGAAGATCAACATGTCCCTTTTGAATATTCTGATGTCAAAGAGGGAGTGTATACATTAGCAAAAGAAAGTTATGGATATGAGTTACAAACATATGGAAAAGGAGAACAGAAAGGATTAAATGAGAATTTGATGATGCATGTTTCTCTGTCAGTTGTTGAGCAGCAACAAGTTTTGCACAAATTTCAAGATCCAGTTGCCACTTATATGGATATGTTTCATAGTGATGAAGTTTCAGTTGTTGCCATCTTTAAAGCTAGATTTTTGGATTTTAAGTATGATTTCCAAGTTTATGATTTACATACTATAGTCTGTGTGTTTATGACTTTACATAAATTTGAAAGGAAAATTCATGTTGTCATTCAGATACTTGCATGGCTTCATTGGAAGCATGATCTTACTTTATCAAGAAGCAACATACTTGATTAGAATATGAGTAGGGTGAATAAAGCTCATTTTTTGAGCATTTTGGTTTGTAGTGATTTCATTTTCAGTTTGTGAATATTCTCGGTTTTTCAATAGGAAGTAGAGATGATTTCATGCATGCACATTTTGTGGAAATAGCCCTACCATGAGACACTAAAACTGATTGTTCTTGGCAGCTCACAGGGAGCATGCCATCCCCTGTGGAGCGAATGTTATAACATAAAGTTTTCATGGGTCATATGTAGTTTTTGTTAAGACCTAGGTCTACACCTATGCCCTATCTCTCTCTTTTTTTCATACCTTACTATAAGTGTTTTCTCTTCTGGTTGATAAAGTTAGGCCGGTCAAGTACGTTGTATGCACAAGGAAAAACTATGAGCAAAATGCATCATTCAGAGGAGTCCATTTCGGGATTGAAATACAAGAAAATAGGCGGTTTCAATTTTCAATGGGGGAGATCCCATGTGCAGTTCAGATTAATGGCTATCGTGCATTCGTAGCTTCAAAGTCGCACAAGGATTAACAATTAGACCAAATCCCTGAATTTTCGAAGTCTCGAAGTGCCGAAGTAACGAGAGGCTGCCACGTAAACTGGGAGAAAGTTACTTCGGGATATTTCCATCCAAACATCCCAAAGTGTCGAAGTGTTGAATTCCTGAAGTAGTGAGAGGCTGTCATGTCAACCGGGAGAAAGTTACTTCGGGATATTTCCATCCAAAAATCCCAAAGTATCGAAGTGACATCAGGCTAACACGTCACTTCAGGCCCTACCACTCCACAAATGTTTTTCAACTCAACACATGGAACTTATCCATTGAGGATGCATAGCATTCATTGTAGGATACCATGTCACTACGGGTGTTTTTCATGCTTCACAATCCAAAAATATCAATTCCTGAAGTTCCAAAGTGCCAAAGACACATGGCGCTCATCCATCCATAGCTGTGAAAACATAATGACATCAGGCCACCACGTCAGATTCAGGAGACCATCCTCCAAGAGATATCCTTGCTCAGCATTCAAATCTCCCGAGTGCCAACATTGACTCCATCTCTAAACATGGTTAAAAGGATTCTGGAGTTGGCATATGGATAAATTTTAGTGGGGGTGCTAAAATAGTAGGGTTACCCAGATCGTAAATTGCAACAGATCGACGACCACACTTCATTGTGGGGACGAAACATGCTCGAATGTTAAAATTATAGAACGGTCCTACAATCGAAACCATCAGATAGTGGAAGAGGTACGTGGAAGTTGGTAGTGGATTGTGGGGGTCGAAGCGGTGTGGACCCAAACCACCCTTGCCAACTTCCACAATCACGTGCTAATATAGGGTCCAATCTGAGAGTGGCACGTGGAAACAAACTAGGCGTTAAGCGTCATCCTGATCCCGAGGAGAAATCAATCAATGAAAGAAGGATTGGTGGTTGAATCATCGACTATCTCCTTAAATGGAAACATGGAGGGTTTGGCCGTGGAGACAAAAAATTGTCAACCCGAAGTACAACAGAGGGTAGTTTCTCCTGCACACCCATACTGACTAGAGTTTCCTTCTGATAGAAGGAACATGACAGACAAGAGAAGACACATGACACTGGAGAAGAGGTTCCCAAGAGGCAAGACATGTCTACTATTTTGATTATAAATACATGACTTTATGATTTTATAAGAGGGGGGGGGGTGTTGGCCCAAGACTAGTAGGAGGTTTTGAGAAATGTTTATGACTGTATATTTCAGTTTGTAAGCCATAGGGGCATGTAGCTATAAATTTTATTGTTATTGAAGACTCATATGAGTTGTTTCATCAGATTTGTTTTCTATGTTCTTTGTTCTATTCTTCTTCTTGTTTGAATGTATTGTTGATTTTAAGGATTAAAATTTTCCTTTGATTGATAGATTCTTGATGTGGTAGAGGATCTACTGTAAGCTATCCTATTTATCATTGTTTACTATTCAGACACATATAAATTCTTTTAGAAGAGAGGATCTTTTTTTAGTGAATATTCATCTTTATTTTATTCTCTTATTCCTCTCTTCATCATTATACAAATCTTTTGTCTGATAGGGAGTTTAAATTCCTTCAATGAGAAGACTGTTTATGAATCCATAGCCTAATGGTCCATCACTGATATGCAGTGATATATGTTGTCTTTTCCTTTCTTTAAAGTCTTGTTGATCCACCTACTCAAACCATTCTAATACATTTACATTTTGATGGGTATTGGGCTTATCCTCTAGTAGTCAGAGGGTGATTCTCAGTACTAACAATTTCCAACAGGATAATATTCTTCCTTTACCGCATCCACAAAAAAATACGAAGTGGGCTCAACCCCATATATTCTAGAATCCTTTGTGGAACTTTGCTCCTGGTAAGTTTCCCACCAATGTTTGACATGGCATAGAACCTTAAGGAGTGTGAAGGTGATATTTTCCCTGTCGGAGAAATTATGAACATAGAAATAACCTTCTAGCAGATTTAACCATTTTTCTAAGGCATATGCATCTATATGTCCTTCAAATATGGGAATATCAAAATTAATTTGTAACTTGGAAGGCGAGGTGCCTCCAAAGTGGCCTCTTTATGAAGATGCGCCTGTTGTTATCGGCATGCGTTGAAGGACGTGGGAGAAATTCTCCATCATTTTGTCCCTCTGTTGCATGAGATCTTGCTCAAGCAACAGATTAATAGAATTGCCTACTTTGTCTTTTTTATTTTCTTCTACCATGGAGGGATTCTTGGGTGTGCGAGATAGATTTTCTTCAAGAGAGACAAGATCGATACCCAACTTGTTATACTTGGACCTCATCGGGGACATGCACTGAAAAACGATCAAGAGCAACCTTCTCCAATACCACTGATCCTAATTATTTTCAGCACAAAATGAGAGAGGAGATATAATAAAGAAATGTACATAGATATCTCAAATATCCAATAATATAACAGAAATGTATCCGAGATGCAACCATAAACAAGATACATTAATACACAATTTTCTATTAATGAGCGAAAATGTACAAAGAATGTAAAAATACAGAGTGAAAGACTCGTTAGAATGCTGGAAACTTATCTATGAGAATAGATGTGTCCGCTAATTGCATTCACAAGAAGATGATTTACATTGAGGCTCCAAAGGCCTTTTTATCATAAAGAAAATCCAAAACCCTAACCTTGGAAGATGAAAAGCCAACAGTTTTCCGGACCCCGTTTTGGGTAGTTTGGTGTATCAACTTCCCCTGGCATAACTTTGACATACGATATTTTTTGAGGGCACACGATAGCTCATTGGAAAGGTATCGTCAAGTCAATTCATTTTTGGGGAAATTCATTTTTGGGGCTCAATCAGATCCTTCGAGTATCATTGAGAATCTCTATCCCAAAAAACCTTCATTTAGGCCCTCAAAATGGCCCCATAAGTTAAAAACTGCTAAAAATAGTAAATTGCCAAAATTGTCAGAAAATTGTTTTGAGCCAGTTTGAAGAGGTGGGTGGCCACCAATATCCACCTAGATCAAGTGGATATGAATATTGTGGACAACTAAAAATCCATTATGAGGATACAATGTTTGTTATTCTTGAGCTGAAGCTCTCTGGGTAGGCTTTCTGATGCTCAAGCGAACCTGTCGTGTTGATAATCATCCTTATGTTGGATATATGGTTTGGATAGTTGGTTGTCATTGATGTCAACCCATGGAGAGTGATATTGGAAATTGATGTGAACCCTTAGATATTGATGTCAACCCTTGGAGAGATCATGATATCATTGGACAAATGGCTTAGCCAGTTGGTTTGGACAATTAGATTGATGTCAACTGATGTGATGGGTATATTTGGAGAAATATCCAAAGTGGTCCCCTTATGGATTATCTCTAAGAATCACCCTCACGAGAATATTCTTTGAATAAGTCTATAAGGAACCCCTAAGTGTGGTTATGGGACCTGAAGTTGATTGAGGAATAATGACATGAAGGACAATGTGCATGTAGGAAATACCCTCATAGATGGATAGTGCTCGTCGTTCCATTTTTGGTAATATGTGGAACTCTACATGGTTCCTCAAGGTTAGGGAGATATGGCCTTGTGAAATTGGAAGCCCGAAGGAAGGGTTGAGAATCCCTAGTTGGTTACACGTCAACTAGTCAAAGGGGTAAAGTCATTGTAACAAGAAAACCCTAGAAGCCCTAAATTAAGGAAACGATTTAGCTAGCACAAGTATAAATACACCTCAAGGAGCCATTCACTTGTACACTCACTCACTTATTCATTGCTTATATATATTGTGATATATTGATCTTTTGTTGAGGTTGTAGCATCATTTTCTAAAGTAGCAAAGGATGGTCAATGACGAAAATCTTAGAGTTTCAAAAAAACCATAGTTTCTGAGGTGTGAGCAGGATGCAGTGGAGGAGGAAGTGTACATACGCGAGATGAAATGGAGGAAATAATTTACATACGCAGGTTGTAGAAGGAGAATTCATGTACGTGTGAAATGTTCATGAAAAATTGAGTAGATGTTGGTACCAGGTCCCTAAAGTATGAAGCAAGTTCACAGGTCAAAATTCCACGGGTTCAGATCATCTACATAAGCTCTGGTATGGTTACATGATGATTATATTTTCTTATGGTATGGTGAATGCTTGAGTCATTCTTGATATGGTTGGTTTTGTACTTGGATAGTTGGTTGGTTGAGTGAGCACCACTCTTATGTATGGTATAGTATTGATATGGTTCTTATAATTCACACCTTTGAGCTACTTGTACTTGGTTGAGGGATATCTATGTTGTATGATGATGTATGCATGAGGGACATGCATAGGTTGTTGTAGAATATTCATTGATGACATGGTACATATATGCATATGGTTTATGGCACAGTGACAGGTTACATGTTGATGTGACAAAGGCAGTGAAGGTTTGAATGCTCGAAAGTTTTAGAGTTCCAAAAAACTAGAAACCCTAGTTTTCTGAGGGTGTACACAGGCTGAAAGAGGACAGGTTGTGTACATAAATGGGCTGCAGTGGAGGAAAGAGCATACATACACGTGTTGCAGCATATACAGGTCGTGTATCTGTTGGTATAGTTGGAAAAAATGTTTTATGTCTACAAGTTGGGTCTTGTACTTGAGGATTGGAATCCTCACATCTTAGTTGGTGCTGAGATCTGCAAGTTGGGTCTTGTATTGAGATTTGGTACTCTTTCAATTTGGTTTTCATAAACCCTGGAGATTGTAGTCTTCATGTAACAACATAATACAAAATATTACACATATATATGGTGTTCTTTGTGTTCATTATGGTGATGATTCATAGTTCTCTATTATTGATAAACGCTGTTGATATATGAAAGTAGCTAATTGTGAATGAATAATATTTTTTTAAGTGGTTTCTAACTAAAGGAAGAAAGAATTGTAAAAATATCCATGCACTGATTCACACCCCCCCCCC
>SNQJ01S0073846.1:62642-81219 GCA_010110895.2 Picea sitchensis | reverse complement strand
GAGGGGGCGAAGTCATCCTCATACTGCAATGTCACAACATGAGAAAAAAAAGGAACCTCCACTTCGCAACCCCCTTTTGATCTACCACTGCACCTCAGAGACCAGATCCTGCAAGAAAAACTTATCCATAATAAAGGGATGGAGATGGAAGCCAATACCTCTCATCCAAAAGTGGCTCGAACTTGGATACTAGGAAAATGCATTCCTCAAGCCTCCACAGTCCCCAAGTATGTAATCAATTCAACTCAAGTTGGAGCACAAACATAGTACATGAGGGATCACACCTTCATTGGAAAATTTCTAGGTTTATGGCCCTCTGAAAAATGTAAAATGGATCAACACATGGTGGAAGCCAAAGGGACACTATGATCTCTAGCTAGGATCCAAGGGATATTTTATCATCATCTTCCACCACCTAGAATATAAGGAGAGAGTATTTGAAAACGACCCATATTTTTACAACTCTCCAAGCCTATATCTCTGCTTTTGGTAAGAATGATTCATCCTGGAGAAAGAAGATTTCACTTTTGCCCTAGTCTAGATATGACTGTACTCTCTTCCTAAGGAATTATGGCTTGGAGAAATCCTTGAAGGTATTGGAAACACCCTAGGTATCTTTGTTAAATTTTCTGAAGCCACAAGGAAGGGTTGTTACACCTTTTATGCATGCATATGTGTCTACATGAACATAGTGAATCCCTTACTAGGAACAATAAAATTGGAATACCAAGATGAATAATGGGAGAAAAAAATAGACTAGAAACATATCCCATTTCGATGTCAAAAATGACATGAACATGGTCACCTCTTTCATGACTTCTCACTAAATGCTCCCACCAATGCCCCCAGGCCAACCCAAGACAAGCCAAAATATGGATTTACCCAAGTCCAAGGACGATGATGCCAAATGAAGAAAAATATCCATCCCCTCTGCCCCGAGGCACCCTCCACCAACAACTCCTTTGAAATTCTCAACACCCTCTCAGATTATCCCCCACCCACCAGTTCTCTCCCAAAGTCGACAAAGCCAAATCCAAAGAGATTTTGGAACCCATCATTGAACGGATCCTACCACATCAACCCACATCTCCCCCTGTAGAAGACCCAACCTAGGGGAAAGGAGGAAAAATGGAAGTCAAATGGGATGACTAGGAGTTAGTTGAAATCGACCTGGTATGATTAGAGGAGGCATATCACAAGAAATAACTCCAATCAGTTCCCCTAGAACGACTTATAAAATTACACAAGGTATATCTCAACTCCACAGTAGGATCCACATCCAAATATTGCACTGAACTCGACATACATCCAGAGTTGCACAAAGACCCATGCAAGCAAGTCAAAGAATCAGGTAAAAGAGGCCCAAAATCTACCCAAAAACTAATACAGGAAATTGGTAGCTACATGGTTAATTCTAGTCATATTCAAAAGCTAACCTGTAACATCCCCACTATAATCCCTATTTTAATTAATGCTTATGTAGATATAATANAAATCTACCCAAAAACTAATACAGGAAATTGGTAGCTACATGGTTAATTCTAGTCATATTCAAAAGCTAACCTGTAACATCCCCACTATAATCCCTATTTTAATTAATGCTTATGTAGATATAATATGTGGCTACTTCCAAAGCGATGTAATATGGGAATTGTATTTTAATTCTTTAATAATATAATGTGATGTCAACTGCTAAGGGGACATGGACAAGAGATGGGGGAAGACTTAATCCACAAGAGGGGGGAGTGTCTAGGATAATGGCCAAGAGGGGTCCAAGGGGGAAATACCCATGTATATTAATTTAACCTATTTTCCTAAATTTTCTAATTGTATATGAACCTTCCCATTTCTGATTGAGTGTTCCCAAATCCAATCATTGAATACATGTAAGAGGGTGGGTGTGAGTGGTTACATCCCAAATTTATTGGGCACATGGGGGTTGAGTACAATTAGCCTAGGGAAGAGTGTGAGTCAAGAAAGGAAATACAAATAGAGGAAATTCATATGGGTTGGGACAATAGTTTTTAGTTAGTAAAGTTTTGTGCATGGGAGGCAAGGGAGAGAAAGAAACGGAGCTTGAATCTAATACAACCATGGAGAGAGAATTCTAAAGTAATTTGGAGCATAATTGGAGTGAATTGGAGCTAGAGAAATCAAGAGATGGGTTTTCAGGCCTAAAGAGTGAACTCCTATGTGATTTTCACTAAAGCAACAAGCGTTTGTTGTTGGTTTGTTGATAGTTTTCCTAGTAATAGTTTCTCTTGAGTTCCTAGCTGCCTCTGCTAGAGAGACCTTGATAAATGAATGGGATTCCTGAGGGACTGAGATCGGTGAAGGGGTACATTCCTTGGGTTGGATAGTTCAAGAGGAAGAGAGTTGGTGGAAAATCAGGATAGTTGTAGGAGAATATCAGTTGGGTTGAGAGTTTTATGAGCTGTGAGTGGACTGTGAGAGACCACCCTCTTTTTTGGATTGCTAGCCTCAGCTTGAGGGTGACTGGCTATTGATATTTGGAACAATCAGTATATGGTTTGTTGGAATGTCCATCCCAAGAAGTTGGTTGCACAATTCTTGTTTAAAGATAATGTTTTATCTTGTTGTTGAGTTATTTACATGTGTTATTGTTGTGCATGAACTCTGTGTAAATGAGAATGATTTATATGTTGTTGTTATGAGTTGTTTAGTTTCATTTCATGTTGATTTATATCATGTTGTAGATGAATATATTCTATGGTTGTAGAAAGTAGTTAAATCTATTTAATTTGTAGTTGTAAGCTACAGGAAATCGACTAACAGAAAAATAATTAATTTAGTTAGCATAAATTTTGTTTTTATGTATATTCGTCACCGTAATGTCCCTTGGTTGGGCTAGGGGATGTTACATTATGGTATCATAGATTTGGTTCAAACAATGGGCTTGTATGGGCCAAGATGGTTGTGAATTTGTGAAATTCGTTGTTGAAGATTTTGTCTGTGACGAGTTTGGGGAAAAATGGAGATTTTAGAGAGAAATCCCCAAATCTGTGGACAAAATCTGAGTTTAAATGAATATGGATGGTTTAACAAGGTTAATGGAGTAGAGAGGTGAATTTGCAGATCGAAATTCGACTTGGAATGGTCGAAATTCGAGTTTTAATAGTTTCCTGAAGACTTACAGGAAGTTTCGAGAATCGACGGCTAAAATCATGTTCTATCTCGTGATTGACGACCAAGATTGACTATGATAAATTTAAAAATTCATAAGGATTCGGGCATTTGCAAGGTTGATGAGATCAATGACCAAGATTAAATCGGGGGTTGTGAAAGGGATTAGATCGACGGTCCTGATCAATCAGAGAAAAGTCAAAAATTTTCTAAGTGTTAAAGTTCACCAAGAGAAATCGTCGACGATCGATGGATGGATCGGCCAAAATGATGAAGAGTTTGGTTTGGCCATAAGACATCTTTGACCATCGATGGTCGACGGTTGAGGGTTAGCCAAATACACAAAAGTATTTTCAATCGCCAATGGAATTCGTCGATGGCCAATGGGCCGGTAGTTGGGTGTCGGTCGATTCAATGAATTGTTCGAATCAAGCAAGAGAATTTTTTGAGGGCCGATGCGTCGATGGTTTGACGTTGAACAAAGTCGACGACGTGTCTAGTTTTTCCAAGAGAATAGAATGATGGCCAATGGGGAATATAGGATGAAGATGTCATCATCCATGTGTCATTCCATGTATACATCCACATGTCATGCCATGTCACCCAAGTTGGCACCTCAAGATGATGTGGCATGCCATGTCTACATTCATGTGTCATGCAACGTCAACAGTTGCCACATCAACCAACAGAAGTGATTGATGATCAAATAGACTGATTTGGGAAAGCATATTAAACAACCATCAAGGATTGTCTATCATTCATGGGCCAATGGTTGGGCATCGACCAAAGTTGTTGACAGTTCCATTCACCAACAAATATCACCGACGGTCGACGATTGATGACTAGGTTGGTCGGTTTGGAGTTGTGCGCAAGTCAGTCATCAGAGAGTTGGGATAATGGCCAACATTCGGGTTGACAATTTGGGGAAGTATTATGCATGCCACAGGAGAACTTCAGTCACCGATGACCGATAGAGAGTATATCAATGGTCTAGATTGCTTCCGAACTGAGATCGACGATGCAAATTGCACATAGGCATAATAGTCTGGAGTCATTTTCTTATTTTGGCCATAACTAGAACAAATTAAATCATAATGAGGTGAAAATTATGGGTTTTTTCTGTAGATATGAGGTCTACAAAAGTGAAAGAGAGGACCCTTGTCCAATTCTACTTGAATTTTGAAGGAATTGCAAAATAGTGGTTTGTAAAGATCTAGGTCCAGATCATTGACATAAGTCTAGATTAAAATGAAACTCTTGGAGAGAGTCCAAAAAGAAGGCACAGAAATAAACCACGAAGGAATTGAATAAACCTTATGGGGAGTGGAATGTGGACACTGAAATAGGCCAAAATCCACTATTCCGGGCCACTTTTTGGGGATTTTTGATATTTTCAGAGAAAAAAAAGTGACTCTAGATCACAAAACTGGAAAATTTTATTCAGTCAAATTTTTATATACTCATCAATATAAACAACTTTAGTTTATTGAAATTTTTCCATAAGTGCACATATTGAGAGATAGCCAGTTCTGCTAAAAATTCCAAGTCTGGAAAAAGGAGTGAAAAATGACAAAGTTGCAGATTCCAGATTGTTGTAGTTTTTTACTGGATCATCAAATTTGAAATTATAAGAGTTTTTGTGAATTCCTTTTTGTTATTATTATCTATGTCTCATACAAAATTTTCTCTAGTTCCTGACATTTTTTCTTCTGCAGTTGACAAAAGTTGTCATTTCAATAAAATTGCACCAATAGAGAAACAACACAAAAAGGGGTGAAAATGACCTTTTCAAAAAGCCATAACTTTTAGCTCAAATATCAGACTGGACATGAGTAAATCAAATGGAAATATATTTCAAATAGGAATTCACCTAGGGAATCATAGTGTGAATTGATGAAATGCGTCCTTCATAAATTGATGAGGAAACAACATGTATGTTAATTAATGAAATGTTTTATAATACACATGTTCTAACAATAATCATTACATGCACATTTATTGCAGAATTAGAGGTACATAAAGAAACTTTAGTTCTTATATGAGGACTGGAGTTATGGAATATGCTCAAGGATATTACAATCATGAGGAAGAGATCAGAGGTCATCATGTCAGCATGGGGAATGTTGAGACAGAGTCAAATGGAAGACGAGATAGGCAATATCTTGTCACTATGAGAAGCCTATATAAGGAAGTTCAGAGCTATAGAGATGATAAAGAAAGGATTATGAAGGTTCATTCAGAGATACTTTAGATCTTAAACATGTTGCATAAGCAAGTTAACAAATATTCTAGCACTAAGCAAGAAACTAGTGCTACACAAGTATCAACATATAGATCCCATAGCAAAAGGGATGATCATGGAAATTGTAGGAAATCAAGAAGCATGAGAAGGTGCCAACATTCTCCAAGGAAGTCCACTATAATAACTCGTGCAAGCTCAGGGCCAGGGAGTATCCCAAGTGTGTCTCTTGTTCGGAGGAAAAGAAGAAGGCCCAAGGCAGACATCTTGCAAGGTGAACTCAGGAAAATCAAGCCACCTAATTTCAATGGTGAGCATAGGAAAGGAGAAGAGGAAGAGTCTTGGCTATTGGAAATAAAGAAATATTTCTAGCTACATGATTACCCCTCTTAGGTAGAAGCTAGAATTTCCACCTACCACTTACAAGGAAAGAAAACCATGTGGTGGGATTAGCTTAAGAAAGCCAAGAACTTTGTTGAGAAGAGGATCTCATGCAGGCAGTTCAAAGGATATTTCCAAGAGAAATATTTTTCTGAGCATTACTATGAAAGAAAGATGAAATATTTCTTTGAACTCAAGTTGGGAACCTGTTGAATCCCTTTCATGATTTTCATTTTTCCCCTCCCTTGTTATGTTTTTCTTGCTTCTTTACACCCTTTCTCTCCCTCCTATATTTCCTTTTTTCCCATTTCCTTTTATCACTTCCTTTTCCCTTTCTTGGTTTTAAACTTAATCATTTTCAAGTTTGCGGGTCCTTGGGTCCGCGGATTGTCACATTTATATTTATGTTCACTTACTCTTACAAAAATCCTCCTCAACACTTTGATTTTTCTTTAGTTCGCAGGTCCTCAGGTTGGAGCATCTACCTTTTTTTTTCCACACCCTACACATTGCACTTCAACTTTCGTGTTCTACACTTTGACCATCACTTTACATTTATTCCTTTCATAGATGTCGAGTTGCCAATTGTTTCATTCTTCTGATGCTTCTGAGTCCGACTGACCGCCCTTACATACTTAGTTTTTTCTTTGGATCATTTCTCCTCTGTGGATTCACCTGTTGGTAGGTTCATGAAAGTTTCATATTGATCTTCCTTCATCTCTGTCCCCACCATTACATTCTTTTCCCAATGCACAATAAATGTTATTTAAGGGCTAACAATTGTTATACAGATTTTGAAAAGGTCGTTATTAATGGAGAAAGGATTGAGAAAATTTCATTTAATCGACATTCATGAAAGCAATAAATTATCATTTTCTC
Organism: Picea sitchensis; assembly: GCA_010110895.2. Lineage (NCBI taxonomy): Eukaryota > Viridiplantae > Streptophyta > Pinopsida > Pinales > Pinaceae > Picea > Picea sitchensis. The sequence goes on along the minus strand of SNQJ01S0073846.1, from coordinate 74,576 downwards.
ATGAAATAGATTATTTGTAACCATTACCTAGCCAAAGAAAAATTTCTATCAACTTAATGGCAGCATCAGCTCGACAACAGTTCTGTGGTGACACTTTGAATATTTTTGGTAGCAAAGATCAGAACTTCCAGTGGTCGAGAGCATACTTGTATTATTCTTCCCCTCCTTCTGCACAGAAAGATGGAAATATGATTTGAATATCTAGTATTTCTCTTGTTGGTTGTGTTCGAGAGGTGTTCGATTGTAAGGAAATTGTTTCATGGTGTGTGGATAAATAAGTATTGAATCAAAGGATCATACAACTCCAGGGACATTCTCCAATTTCTCTTTCACCTCAAGTCTTCCGTAAAATGTTAAATCTTCGAGAGCTAACTCTCACCTTGAAAGGTGAAGATTGCAGAATTTTTTTGAAGAAACATAATAATGGGCTTGACCTCTTTCCAAAATACTTGGAGAATCCTATGTTTATCCCAATAGACATAACACAAATTCAGGTTGACTCTTTAAAGAACCCTTATCGAGAAATTACATGGTTATTTACTAGAATAATAGGTCAGGAAAATACTGCTTCTATATCTCGGATGATTATATATATTTTTTATTTTAAATTTCGAAAGAAAGCTATCCTTGATTGGGGTAAGCTCATTTCCATCAAAATTTCTTCCCAACTATCTCATTACAAAAAGGATAAGAAATTCTTTACGACTTCTTATTTGATATTTTCTATCGTTCACTATTGCCAATTCCTGAATTTGACCATCAGCAAAGGGTAAAATGTGAAGCAGACCCTGTTACCTTTTGGTATCAGGCGTTATGGAGGCATAAAACCCCTTTGTTTTTCTATGAAGTTTATAATGATTTTGTTTCAGTCTTCAAGAAACCTTTTTTTGGTGAGGGCACCTCCAGGATATCTGTTGAAGCCACCAAGTTCCTAGAGAAGAAAGGGATGATAGAGAAAATGGAAAATCATAGTATCATAATAATTTTTTTCTCAAAAGAAAATACTTATTTTCTTCCATATTATGTACTTGATAAATTATTCATCACAGAGGTAGTGAGGAAATATAATTTATGGTTTCACTTTTTCCATGAAAAAAGGAAAAAAGAAATTATTCCTCTTCCTTGGAAGATTGGAGAATTTTTACTGAGGAATATAAATAAAATTGATGAATTTACAGGGTATTTTAACAATGTCAATTTGAATTATACAGAGAAGATAAAAGGTTTTGGTCCAAATAAAACCTCTATTGAACACATGAAAGAAGTAGGGTTTAATAGTTCTTTCATTCAAACTGTTTTGAGTGAAGAGGAAGAAATCAATAGCCAGAACATTCTTGTACATGATATTGTTGAGCTGGAAACATTACTTAGCGGAAATGATCACTATAAACAAAAAAGGAATAAGTTTCAGTGAAAAGAGTGCTCAATCTCTAGTTGTCACTTCGAAGAATACTACATCTAAGAGAAATGCTCCAATGGCCCATCCAGTTAAGAAGTATGTCAATAATAGCTCTAGTGGAGGAGGAGATAAAAACCCTCCCTCTGTAAAAATAGAAAGTTCCCACAAACTCCTTGTGAGAAAGAAAAGAAAAACTCCATTACAGGAGGAGGAGAACAATCTATTAGAAAATGATATTCAATTTTTTTCTTTGGAAGACATGGAACTAGAAGCAAAGATTGAAAAGATATTTCCTGCAATAGAACAACATGAGCATGTTGTTGAACAAGGTTCTGTATTGGAAATCATTGGGAATGAAACCTTTAGTGAAGAAGAATCCTTCACTCTTCAGAGTGTTGTTTTTTATATAGAATCTAAAAATCTACTTATGGAAAGAAATGACCAGAAAAATAAGAAAGGAAAATCCTGCTCAGAGGTTGACCTCAAGTATATGCGACCATCCCAAATTTCCAAAATTCACAAGGCAACCGAGGATGTGCTTGATTATTCTATTGATGGTTTGGAGGCTGAGAATGACAACTTAAAGGAAAAGATCAAAGAGTTGGAAACTGCCTTGATGCCTCTTCCCATTTTGGCCAGCCCTTTGACAATGATAAAACCAACTACACCTGGTGTCAAATTCAAAGAATCATCAAGTTTTCTTACAATGGTTTGAAATTATGTTGAGAAAAATATTAAAAAGAGAATGTCACTTGTAATAGAGGTCTGGGAAGTCTCTAAGAATATTGTTTCTTTTGGTTCAAGAGCACATGCATTTCATGGTTCAAGATGATATTAAAAATGAAGAAGGATTTTATGCAGATGTTTTTTTACCATTTGTAATAAAAATCTCAAACATGAAAGAAGCGAAGAGGAGAGAAGAAGATATGCCTTCTCCTAGTCGAATCAAACAGTTGAACACCCATTGGAAAGAAAAGATTAAAAATATAAGAAAAATTATACAAGCATGCAATGAAGTTATAATAAAAAGAGAAGAACTTTTCAAAAGGCTCATAGAAATAGATTTAGTAGGTAGTGTTGTCACCATAAAAATTTGGTATGGGCTATAAATTTCAGAGGGCTAAAGTAGTGAAGATATACTACATGATTTGGAAGAACGAGCTACATCTGGCGGATAGGGACGAATATAGCATGAGCATGAAGGGAGGAAATCCTATAAGTCGTTGATCTCACGATAGCCCGGATCAACGGTTGAAACTCGTATTGGGAGGAGAAGTAGCACGAAAGTTAACTGATTGATGGTCGATCGGGGAAAACCATTGCGGTTTTGATGGGGAACGCTGGCGCCCTCACACATGTATTGGGGTGGACAACGGATTGCCTGAAACCATTTTTCCCATGGCCCCAATGTCACGTGATTTAAAATGTCACATTAATAAGTCGTGGGAAGGATGGCAGTTAGTCAATATCACCTCATATCACTGGTCCAGGTACTTCCTCGGGTGACATACCAAAAGGACGCCATCACATAACTAATTCAGAGCTCATCATTCTAAATATATTGGTGAAGAGTGGCTCACCAATGTACTATGTCAGGAATTCATGATTAAAATGAAAAGACTATCAATCTCTTTATCCTACTTTGGGAAATTGCCATCTTATGCATAAGTAAAACAATCTCGACTTGTGCTAATTTCTTGAGTCCTCTAAGTTCAAGAGGTGGTAAAATCATGGTCTCTACAAAGTTTGAAAGGTATGGATAACACTCATCAGGCAGTTTCTGGCGTGACTGGGTTCTCAACTAATGTGCCAAGCTTACCAACAAGTAAGAAAGAAAAATAGGTCATGCAGATATTGGCAACTAAATTTCATACTGAACCCAAAATTGAGACACAGTCAGGGGTCATATTAAAACCTGTTATGAGGGATCTCATCATAAATGAACACATGGAAAAACCCTACAAAATGACAACAAAGAAGAAGAGGAGCAAAAGGCGAAAGACAGAGATCAAAACTAAGATGATAGAAAGAGTCGGAGAAAATCTCACTTGGTTGGGCACTTTAAGGAGGAAATCGCCAAGCTGAGGTAAATCCTCAGATAAATTTAGGCATGTTTCAGAATGTTTTGGAGAGATGGTGGCCTAAGAAAAGGAGGTCCTGGTATGACAGACCTGTTACTAACAGTTCCTTTAAAATAGGATAACTGCTATCCCTTTTGTAACTTGTCTCTATTTTTAGAATTATGAGGAAGTCATAACGTTTTAAATTCCATGAGAAAATTTTCTATATATGTTTTGTCGCGAAGATATGAAACTATGGAGAAAAGGGGAACCTTCCCTCTCTGCAGGAAGAACTTTGAAACTTTTGGGGCTCGAATGAATATATGAATGCAAAAAAATATTTTGAAATATTTACGAAAAGATTCTAACTGGTGGTGTTATGAGTCTCGTTTTCTCTTATAGTATGTGATTCATGTTATCCTTTATTTCATTTTCACTTTTCCTCTATCTAAATTCAGAAATTAGAGGCCCAAAATTCATTATTTAATTCTCTCATTTTAGCAATTCAGACTGTGTTTATATCTTCCAAACCGATTCAAAATTCATTACTATAATGCTCTGATGTAGTTTTGTGTTTCTTTTTTCCTCTGATACCATCCAAATTTTCTAATATAAACTCATAATCACTACCTCATTTAGCCTTTTCCTCTTGATAGTTTTCAGGGTTTGAAAATTCATTCTTCATTCCTGACTCCATAGCCCAAATGTTGTCCTCCTTTCTTCAACAATTTTATAACCGCCACCCCCAAAGAAAATAAACCAAATCTAGCCACAAATTCCCAACCCCCAAAGAAAATAAACCAAATCTAGCCACTGATTTCCATAGATATTTCAAGTGACACGAGAGAGCCCTCTTTCAATTGAGTAGGCTAGTGACTCATCTATAAAGATGGTTGAAACAGTTACCTCTGTCGTTTGTCTATTCAATCGGATATAATTTACAGAGTGCTAACATTTTGGCATCATTGCTGAGGATGAAATCAAAAATTTTTCCTTGGAAAAGAACGACATGGTTGAGTTCTAAGGCCTGAGAGCAATAGGAACTTAGGCACATATTGGCTATATTCCTGCTCTGGTGACTCCACACATAAAAAATCAGTTCAAAGGTGATTCCACTGGTAGAAGAATCCAAAAATTCAAATCTTCAATGGCGACTCCAGTCTCAATGCAGAATCTAGCTTCCAAAACATTATTGGCGACTCCACTCAAGCTTCGAATGTAATTCAGAGACTCCACTGGAATATGAGATCCCTTGATAGAGGTATGAAAAGACATTATGGAAGAAAACAAGTACTTAAAATTGAATTTTTTGCAAGGCATTTTATTGTTTGTTATAAGTTGCCTCTGCTCCTTCCTTGAAAATGGAAAACAAATTTTTCTTTACCTGCTACATTCTAATGATGATCATGAGAATATTTCAATTGTATATCCTCCTCTTAAAATTGTACATGCATATCCTCACTGTATCATTGATTTTGATAAAACTTTTCCATCTGGGCCATGTGATGACCATAATCAAGTTGATGAGCCTCATGAAACTAGGGTTGATATTTCATCTCCTGCACTTGATCCAACACCCTCCAAGACTCAGAATAGATACAGACCCTTAAATCTACCCCACATCCTTCATGATTTTCCTCCAAAACACTATGAGTACCTACCTATGTTTGATGGGGAACCTGATACAATCTTAGCTGAAAAACACATCCAAGGGTTTGAGCATTTTATAGATTTGTTTGATATTGACCATGATGATGTTTGTATGAGGGCCTTCTCTCAATCCTTGAAAGGAGACACCAAAGACTGGTTTAAACATTTGCAGCCAGAGACAATTAGCTCATGGGAGGAATTGAAGGATGTCTTTTTAAAGTTTTGGGGCAGGAAGAAATCTTTGGATCTACAACTTATAGAGTTCTATGCCTTAAAAAAGACGAGAAATGAAACTATTTCTATATTCAGTAGAAGGTTTTCCAGTATCTATTACAAATTTTCCAAATAAATTCAACCCACTGAAGCTGCTGCCATGCTCCATTATGCAACTACTCTCCATCCAGATTTTTCTTTCCTCCTGATGGAAAGAAGACCTAAGTCCTTACAACAAATGTTTGATGATGCTTAAGAAATTCAACACAAAATCCAATCATGTAAGCAAATCCAAAATGAGGGGTTGAATGCTCAAGAACATGAAATTGAATATGAACAGAAAATTGTTGATTGGAATCTTGAGCATAGAATTGACAATATCATAGGTCCTCTTGAAGTTTACAATACTCATGATTTTACAAAAAATTATATTCCACTTGTTGAAAGAGGAGGTGTTGATTTAGCTTTTGATCCATCCCATGATAAGCAAGGGGCTGATTGTTTTATGTATTCATTTGTAGACATTCAAGAAGATGAATTTGCAAATCAATTTGTTGAAGAACATGTTGATGTTCCAAGTTTGTTCTTGTTAGATGACATTGCATATGTTTATGATTTGCCTATATATGATGAATATGATGATGATTATGATGTTGACTCCCTATAACAACCAATTTCATGTTCTCTATCAGAAAATGTTCCGTTTCAGCAGTGTAATGAGAGAAATCAACCTACATATCACAATTACAAAGAAGAAAGTGTTGAAATCATCTAGAGGGAATTCTTTACCTTTATGCTTTTCTTCTTTGAAATTGTTGAAATAAAATACTAAGATAATCATTGAAGCAAAGGAATCTGTGTTGATGCCAAATCACACCGATTCACTGAAAAAAGTTGACAAGAAATTGCAACCATTAGTTGAAGATGAATTTGAAAATGAGTGTGTTCAGCAATCCAAAGAAATTGAAAAATGTGCCTATGACAACAGTGAAGAAAATGAAGAAGGTTTTGAATCAGGTAAAAGAACCTTGCCATTGTGTTTTTCCTCTTTTGAATTGTTGAAACAAAATGTCTATAATGTTTCAAATTAGAAATCCTCTAGGCATGATGTTAAATATGAAGAAAGAAGTCAAATTACAAATGAAAACTATCTTCCATTATGTTTTTCTTCCTTTGAATTGTTGAAATCAAATCATGAGATAACAAAGGAAGTAAGGAATTCTGATTGCATTCACAGTAGCACTGTTTTACATGAAAAAAATGTTATCAGTGAGGAATACCAACAACCTTCTCATACATTTAATGACCATGTTGTTGATTACATGGAAGGTCATCTCAGTTCATATTTACAGCCTGTGCTCAACTACCAACTTGGAAATAAAGATGATAGTAAATCAACATCATTATTAGACATGGATTTATTTCCACCAGGGGTTTCATTTCAGCCAAAACTGTCTTCTGATTCAGAAGATTGTTATTTCTAGCAGTCTCAGCAGATTTTTCAGCCTCTTGGTGGCAATCAACATGTTAAATAAAATGAAAACAAGAATGCAGTGGACGGGGTGAAATATGATCGTTGTTTTGTTCATATTTTAGAGGATCCATTTGCAGTTATTGGCATTTTGATTTCACTTTATTGGCAGTTCATTGCAGTAGTTAGAGTAGGTAGGAGTGTTGAAATAAGCTTGTTGGTCAAGCATTTTTTAGTTTGAGTTTTCTATTACTAGATACAGTGAGTCTTCAATAATATGCTAAAATGTCCAACATCTAGTCAGAAGTAGTGTATAGAGCTTGGTTTTCGGCAGACACTAGTGACAGTATAGAGCAGAGTACACACACACATGTTTTGGGAGCATCCCATGGGTCAGGTACTGGGTCTGCGAGTTCTTTGCTACCTCACTGGGAGGATAACATCCCCAATAGGAGCCTATGTTGTCACCATAAAAATTCGATATGGGCTATAAATTTCATAGGGATAAAGTAGTGAAGATATACTACGTGATTTGGAAGAACAGGCTACATCTAGTGGATAGGGATGAATATAGCGGGAGTGTGAAGGGAGTAAATCCTACAAGCCATTGATCTCATGACAGCCCGGATCAATGGTTGAAACCCATATCGAGCGACGAAGTAGCATGGGAGTTAACAGATCGATGGAGGGTCAGGGAAAACCATTGTGGTTTTGATGGGGAACGTGTGGTGTGCTCACACATGTATCAAGGCGGACAACAGATTGCCTGAAACCATTTTTCCCACGGCCTTGATGTCACTTGGTTTAAAATGTCACATCAATAACTCGTGGGAAGGATGAAAGTTAGTCAATATCACCTCATATCACTTGTCCAGGTACTTCCCCGGGTGACGTACCAAAAGGACGCTATCACATAACTAATTCAGAGCTCATCATTCGAAATAGATTGGTGAAGCGTGGATCACCAACGTACTATGTCAGGAATTCATGATTAAAATGAAAAGAATATCAATTTCTTTATCCTACTCTGGGAAATTGCCATCTTATGCATAAGTAAAACAATCTCAACTTGTGCTGATTTCTTGAGTCCTCTAAGTTCAAGAGGTGGTAAAATCATGGTCTCTACAAAGTTTGAAAGGTATGAATAACACTCATAAGGTGGCGTCTGGCACGACTTGGTTCTCAACTAATGTGTCAAGCTTACCAACAAGTAAGAAAGAAAAATGGGTCATGTAGATACTAGAAACTAAATTTCATACTGAACCCACAACTGAGACAGAGTCAGGGGTCATATTAAACCCCGTTATGAGGGATCTCATCATAAATGAACACGTGGACAACCCCTACAAACCGGAAGGAAAGAAGAAGAGGAGAAAAAGGCGAAATACAGAGATCAAAATTGAGATGATAGAAAGCGTTGTTGAAAATCTCACTTGGTTGGGCACCTTGGACGAGGAAATCGCCAAGCTGAGGTAAATCCTCAGATAAATTTAGGCATGTTTCAGAATGTTTTGGACAGATGGTGGCCTAAGAAAAGGAGGTCTTGATATGACAAAACTGTTACTAACGGTTCCTCTAAAATAGGATAACTGCTATCCCTTTTGTAACTTGTCTCTATTTTTAGCATTATGAGGAAGTCAGAATGTTTTAAATTCCATGAGAATATCCTCTATATATGTTTTCTCTCGAAGATATGAAACTATGGAGAAAAAGTGAGCATTCCCTCTGTGCAGGAAGAACTTTGAAACTTTTGGGGCTCGAATGAATATATGAATGCAAAAGTGGATTTTGAAATGTTTACGAAAAGATTCTAACTGGTCGTGTTATGAGTCTCGTTTTCTCTTATAGTATGTGATTCCTGTTATCCTTTATTTCATTTTCACTTTTCCTCTGTCTAAATTGAGAAATTAGAGGCCCAGAATGCATTATTTAATGCTCTTGGCTTAGCAATTCAGACTATGTTTATATCTTCCAAACCATTTCATAATTCATTACTATAATGCTTTGATGTAGTTTTGCATTTCTTTTTTTCCTCTGATACCATCCAAATTTTATAATATAAACTCAGACTAACTACCTCATTTAGCCTTTTCCTCTTGATAGTTTTCAGGGTTTGAAAATTCATTCTTCACTCCTGACTCCATAGCCCAAATGTTGTCCTTCTTTCTTCAACAATTTTATAAACCCCCCCCCCAAAAAAAAAAACAAACCAAATCTAGCCACCGATTTCCATAGATATATCAAGTGACCCGAGAGAGACCTCTTTGAGTTGAGCAGGCTAGTGCCTCATCTCTAAAGATGGTTGAAAAAGTTACCTATGTCGTTTGTCTATTCAGATAGACATAATTTACAGAGTGGTAACATGTAGCACTGGAGAAGTTCAATATCCTAAATTAATATTTAACTCAATGTTTATGACAAAGCAACAATTTTATGAACACGTGGAAATACATATGGGACTATCGACCAATAAATTTAATAGTATAATTGAGTATGGTCAAGAATAAATCGATAATTGGCTTATTGATTATTCTATGAAAAATCAAGATATTGAAGAATTGATTCAAGGTATTTCTCATGACCTAAGAGATTTAGAAGGGGAAGTATTTAATATCAAAATTAGACATGAGATAAATGTTGTTCCCATGAAGAATTACATTGAATATTGGTTTAAAACAACAATTGAAAAGTTAACAAAAGAAGGTCAAGAAACAACATTTGGGACAGTTCCGATAGCTGCCAACGAGGAGAATAAGAGGACAAAAAAAACAAGTGAAAGAGGGAGAGATACCATCAAAGTAAGTCTATATTGATTGCATTCTTCTTTCCTTATCAGTTTTTCATCTAGTTATTATGCTTCCTTGAATAGAAAGGTTTAACCGAAATCTGATAACTTCATTTTGTCTTCCTTCGAGGTCTTGTTGTTTTGCATCTTCCCACCTTCTTCTCTCTATAGTTTATTTCCTTTTTATATTTACTTTTATGAATCAGTTTTGAAGGTTTTTTATAACTCCGAGTCTTGAGTATAGAATATTTGAAATCATTATCTGTCTGGACCATCTTCTTTTATCGTTATGTGCAATCAGAAATCTTGTTTTTCACTATGATAAATGTGAGGAAATTGTATTTATATTCTCAAATGTGTGATGTCTGAGATTCCTGGTCACAGGAATTCTCAAAAACTAAAGATTTTATTTTTCATCATTTTTATCTTTCTTTGAGCATAAAGAGTGGACCTTCTAAAGGTCCTATATGATCTCTTGATATATAATATTAAAGAATATCATAAGTCAAAGAGGATTACCACCTCTTTACAAATGTTGGAGGATTCATATCCTCATGAGGTTTCCATTTCAGTCCTTGACAGATTCAAGCGTCAACATTTTTGGCGACCATACCAGGGAGCTAACGGAAACATTTGAAATATGGTTTAACATCCTTGAAGTACATGACTTTACCGTAAGCTAATCATCCCTACTTAAAAATTGGATTAAATAATCAACGAAGCGTTTTGCGTCAACTATATAATATTGTAATAACAACAATTGAAACTAGGGAGGAATTAGAAAGGTCTTGGAAAACACTAGTTCAAGAAGAAGAAACAGAAATTCTTTGAAGACAAAGAAGAGATGAAAGACAAGATCAAAGAAATGATAGACAAGAACAAAGAGAACAAGAACAAGGGCATAATTTAAATTGGATAAATACGAAGGACCATCACTAGAAGTAAAAGAAAGCAGTTACATACTTCAAAAAGTGAAGAAATTATTTGTGACGAAAAGGATAAGCTTCTATAAATGGAAGAAGGAAACGAAGAAATACATGGAGGACCACGTGAAGAAAGACGTGAAGGACCACATGAAGAAATACAGAAGGAAATAAGGCATGAAGAAGACATAAATGATGGAATGAGGAGATTCATAAACCCCATAAGAATGAGGGATTCTCTCCTTGATATATGGGGTGAACACCATGAGCTTCATGTTCTTCCCAAGGGCACTTTGAAGACATTTTGCGAATATGGAACAATCAATGCTAAAATACATGTTTACTTGTTTCTAGATGTTTGTGATTTCATCTTGTTGAGCATGATTATGTGATGGTAAGGTTGTTTCTCCAAACCTTATCAGGCCAAGCCTATGAATGGTATACAACATTTCCCACCATATCAATTGGTTCATTCGATGATCTTGAGAACATGTCCTTGACCATGTTCTCTCCCCCAATCACATATCACACTCTTCTCACTAATTTCACTCAGATTTGTTTAAAGAAGGATGTGAGAATACAATATTTCAATCTCAAATTCAATAAGACTCTAAACAAGATTCCTGAAGATAAGAGGCCAAATGACCCAGTGATACTTGGCTGTTATAAGAATGTGATGCCTCCAAATGTAAAATTTGCTATCAAAACATCCCAAATTGATAACTTAGAGGAAAAAATGATTAAGGCTACAAAAATGGAGGAAAATCATGATTGAAATGGGTGCTCACCCTGATATCATCCTCGAAAAAGTATAGAGACAGATGGGTAGTCTGAATATTGATGATCAAGGAGACTCTAGTTCGAGAAGAAATGAAGAGTAAAAACCCCGACCAATTCAAAATCAGGCCAATGGTGGAGGATTTTTCAAAGGAACCATAAAATATGTGAAGAAAGATCCCATTGAAGCTCAAGAAATTATGCAAAGGATTGATATCGCGTAGATGAATAGAAAAATTAGGAAAATGCAAAATGAAATAACCAGACTAAGAAGGAATGACAATTATGTGCCCAATCCAAGGATGTCGATCCAAGAACAAAGAAGGAATCCTCCTTAGGAGAAGAAAGTGAGGTTTGAAAATGTTGATAATCAAAAAAGGAAAAGGGTCCAAAGACAACCAGTTCTGAATGCAGTGGTTCTTGATGAGCTATATAATGAACAAATAATTGAACAAGAGAATAATTATTTACCAGAGGAAAATTTTGAACCTATACAGAAGGATGGATGCGAGACATCCATGTATATATTCAAAGAAGGCGATGATGATCTTGACTCGCAAGAGAATGTAGCTCAAATACGAGCATTTGTAAATAAGTCCAAAAGTAAAGATTACTTTGAAAAAGACAAAGAGAAAAATAAAGAAAAGGGGAATGAG
>SNQJ01S0073846.1:49494-62630 GCA_010110895.2 Picea sitchensis | reverse complement strand
CCCCCAAATGAAATATAATGTCACTGATGATCTGAGTAAGTTGAGGATTACTCTACCTTTCACAGAAGTGGTGAAGATTCCCCAACAAAGGGAGAATATTTTTAAATTGTTAGACAAGCCAGATGGAATAATTGAAGCAGTTTCCACAAGCCCAAAACAAAGTCCAAACACATTGGCAATGAAGTTGAGAGGAAAAGTTACACCTTTTTATATTTCAATAGAAAACCATGATGTTTCTCTCCATAATTGTTTAGTTGATACTGGTGTGACGAATAATATCGTGCCCTTGGAAGTGATGGAGGAATTGGGTATGAGTTGCACTAAATATTATGAGACAAGTGAAATTATTTATGCTATTGATTCTAGGAAAGTACTAACTTATGGAGAAATTGAAGATGTATATGCCTGGATTATAGCTACTCCTCATATTATTATAGTTATCAATATTGTTGTGGTGGACCTTCCTCCTACATATGGAGTTGTCCTCAGGAGGGATTGGTCATCTATGATCAGAGGCTATATAATGAATGACAGAAGTTGCATGATGTTTCCAGATAAAAACAGAGAAATTCTCAAGGTTCCTCGTGAACCTAGGAAATATTTTTCTTTTAAAAAGAAGGATAACGATCTAATGGAAGACTATATATACGCTGGCATTGGCAATTATGCCATCCTGGATTCGGATCAATTTGAAGATGTAGAAAATCAAGACAATAATTTTTCCTACTATTGGAGGATTTCATTTGATGGAGCTTATTCAAATTCAAGGAATGGAGTTGGAATTGTCCTTAAAATCCCAGAAAAATTGTGCATCCATATGCCATCAAATTAGAGTTTTCTTGCACAAACAATGAAGCAGAATATGAAGATTTGATTCAAGGAATGATCCTTGCATGGGAAATGAAGATTGAACATCTGATTTTGATTGGTGACTTCGAGTTGGTGATAAATCAATTCACTCACAAATATAAGATTAAAAAGGAAAGACTTAAATTATATTTCAAAAGGGTAAGTGAATTGATGGAATCCTTTTGTTCTTTTAATATTTATTTTATTCAAAGGGACAAAAAATCAGAAAGTAGATTCATTAGCATTAGAAGCTTCACTATAGAATCCAAATGATATCGACATTGTGACAAATTATTTTCGCCATCCCTATGACCATTAATGATGTAAACCTATCCTTTGTCTTTAGAAGGATCAGTGGCCCGAGTTCCTGAAGAAAGAAGGGAGAAGAAATTTTCCTGAGAAATGAAATCACATTTTCCTTTGTAAAAACCCTATTAAGGAAGATCGTCACAGGATTCACTATACACAGGGTGCGACGATGCCTGATCATCTCCCTCTACTCTAAATATGGACTGCAATGTCTCTACAGGCTTCCCTATGGCTAGGGTGCAACGATTTTCATACGTGGGAAAACGAGCATATTCTCGATGCTTCTAGAAGGAGAAGCTTCTATGGTGAGGTGGCCTCTGATTGGTTTGGTTCTTACTCACTTTCCTAATTTAGTGGGATCATCCTAACCTCCTCACCTTATCCTCTTCAACTTATAAATAGAGAGGAGCTCTCATGGAGAAAGTTAGCTTGATTGAGTTATTGATTTTTGTAGCTTGGAGTTTTTGGAGCTTGTATGTTGGCTTTGAGCTTTTCTTTGTCAAGATAGATTGTGAGTGATTTTTAGATCCATAGTCTGAGAATCCTTGGAGAAGAAGTGTGTGGGAAATGAGGGACAGTTGGAAGGGACCTTACAACATAAAGGCTTTGGTTGTAATCTCTCTTTCTATTATATAATGCAAATATACTTTTCTTTCCTATATGAATGTTATTTGTCCATATTGTATGATTCCTTGATCACATACATAGTCTCATATCAAGTAGGCTCTGTTATTCTTTTCTTCATTGGCTTGTGTTCCTTCATAGATATTTCTCCATAAACCTTACGACGGAGCTTGGATTGCATTGACAAAGTCAGATCTTCGATATTTAAAAGGTATGTTCTAGATCCATTTCTTATTTGATAATTGAAAACTAAGGAAAGAATAGTATAATGTCTTGTTTTGTTCTAGTTTCATAGTGAAGCTAGGGGGATTGATTTGTGTCCGCACTTAACAATTAGCCCAATAACAACAATAATATGTCTTTTCAGGTAAAAAGAGCATTCCGAACTTCTGTACCTGACAATCAGGAGTATTTTGCAACTTTTTGAAAATGATGAAGACCTAGAAAATGTTTTAGTAAATGATAATGAAAATGAATATAATGATATTATTGTTGTTCCCAAGAATTATGTTTAGTCTGAATCTCTTTTTACAAGAGATGATCATGCCAAAAATATTATGGAAGAAGCATCGGTCCGAAAAATTCAAGAAACGAGAAAAATCAATATTGGGACTGATAGTGTCCCAAAGTACATCAACATGGGAGTCAAATGTACAACCGATGAAGTTGACCAATACATCACACTCTTTAAAGAGTATCTAGATGTTTTTGCATGGAGTTATGATGATCTAAAGGCATATGATAAAGAGATATTTCACCACATCATCATGTTAAGAGAGGGAGAAAATCATGTCAAGAAAAAAACAAGGACAATGAACCCCAAATTGAAACCATTGGTTAAGATTGAATTGGAAAATTTGAAGAAAGTCAAAATAATATATCCTATTAGACATTCATACTGAATTTCAAATCTAGTGGTCGTGAGAAAGAAGAATGGGGAGACTAAAATGTGTGTGGATTTTAGGGATATTAATAAATCAAGTGTGAAGGATAACTATCCTCTGACTAACATGGAATTTCTTCTCCAACAAGTCACTGGGTTGGCTTGTATGTCTATGTTAGATGGCTTTTCTGGGTAAAATCAAGTATTGGTTGCATCAGAAGACAGAACAAAAACAACATTCATAACGCCTTGGGAGACATATGCATATGCTCGAATGCCATTTGGTTTAAAGAAAGTTGGAGATATGTTCCAAAGGGCCATGGATCATGCCTTTGAAGGTTTAATAGGGAAATTCATGGTGGATTATCAAGATGATTTGACTGTCCATTCAAAGAAAACAATTTAGCACATTCATCACTTAAGGAAAGTATTTGAAAGATGTAGACTATATGGAGTTTCCTTGAATCCAAAGAAATTATTTTTTGATGTGGCTGAAGGTAAAATGTTGGGTCATATTGTGTGCAAATAAGGAATCTATATTGACCCTCAGAGGATTAAAGCTATAAATTAACTCAATCCTCCATCATCTAAAAAGGGAGTCCAATCATTTTTTGGTAAGATCAACTTTGTACAAAGAGTTGTGCCTGATTATGTAGGTATTGTGAATTTGATCAACTCGTTGTTAAAAAAGGATCAAATATTTGAATGGACTTTAGATACACATGAATCTTTTAGTAATATCAAAACGGAAATCACCATGGCCCCAATACACATTAGTCCAAACTTCCAACAAGATTTCATCATTTATTCATTTGCAACCGAAACTGTTGTGGCATCTGTTATTATTGAAAGAAATGCCAAGGGGGAATAACTACTAATTAGTTTCATGAGAAAGACTTTTCATGATTATGAATTAAGATATTCGGAATTCGAGAAATAAGTTATGTCCCTTGTAAAGGCAGTAGCTCACTTTTAGACCTATATATTGAATTCTCATGGTATAGCATATGTTCCATCATCTCTTGTTAAGATGATTTTAAATCAGAAATTGAGAGAAGGGAAATGGGAAAAATGGCTGGCAAAGATTCAAGAATATGACATTGAAATTAAGCCTATAAAATAAGTCAAAGGGAAAAGGTTGTGCAAACTCATTGCGAGTGATGATGCTTTGGATGGAGCAATTTTTGTTTCAATTGGAGAACCTATATATCTTTCTGAATGGTATAAAGATATTGTATTTTACTTAAGATCCGGATAGTTCCTAGTCACACTGACCCCGAAGGAACGAAAAACATTGAAAATGAAATCAAATCAGTATATATTGATTGTTGATGTTTTATTCAAAAGAAATTATGATGGTATTTTGTTGAGATGTGTTGATGAAAAGAAATCTCAAGAATTAATAGAAGAATTTCATGGAAGTATATGAGGTGGACATTTTTCACCCACTTCTACAACACATAAAATAATAAGGGATGGATTTTATTGGCCATCAGTTTTCAAAGACTCTTATGCCACTGTAAGAAAATGTGTCTCTTGTCAACAATGTTCATGGAAGATGAAAAAATATGCAATGCCATTCCAACCTATATATGTTGAACAACCATTTTCCCAATGGGGATTGGATGTCATTGGACCAATAAATCCAAAGTCAAGTAAAGGACACATATACATCCTCAGTGCTATAGATTATGTCACAAAGTGGCAAGAAGCGATACCATTAAAAAAGGATGACTCTAAATAATTGATTAATTTTCTCAAATATAATATATTGTCAAGATTTGGTGTTCCATAAAAGTTCATTACTGATAATGGTTCAATTTTCATCATGTCAAAATTTACAGAATTTTTGGAGAATATGGCATCGTCATGGGGAAATCATCAAATTATTATCCACAAGGGAATGGTCTTTCAGAATCCACCAATAAGACACTCATTCATATATTAAAGAAAACTATTGATAAGAGTCAAAGGAATTGGGATTTTAAATTGACTAACGCTCTGTGGGAAAGCAAAGTTACTCCAAAAGATAGTACTAGGATGTCTCCATATAGGTTGATTTATGGAAAGGAAGAAAAAATGTCAATCATTCTTGAACTAAATTCTTTAACCTATGAAGTGAATACAGAAGAAAATACTCCTATGCAAAAAAGATTAAATCAATTATTAAAGTTGGAGGAAGAATGAATTGAATATTTTCATAAAACTTCTCAGAGACAAAAAAGTGTCAAGAAATATTTTGATCAGAGTCTGACAGTAAATAATTTTCAAAAGGGTGAACTGGTGTTACTCTAGAACAAAGCTAAGAAAAAACCATCAATGCACACAAATTCTGAAGCACTCTGGATCGGGCCATACATTAGTGAAAAAATATTTTGTTTCAATTCATATATGCTCAAATACATGAAGGAGAAAATGTTAATGTTTCCTGTTAATGGGTGACACTTGAAAAAAAAATCACTTGAAATCTTCTCTTCTCCTTGTACATAGTTTTCTTTTATTTTGTACATCCTTACTATTTGGCTCCATGGCCCAATGGATAATACATTTGGTCATGAAAATTATGGATTCTTGACGACCCACAGGGGATTATCATCCCACACTTGGAGCCAATTATTGAATCCCTTTCATGCTTTTCATTTTCCCCCTCCATTGTTCTATTTTTCCTACTTCTTTACACCCTTTATCTCCCTCCTTCTATATTTCCTTTTTTCCCATTTCCTTTTATCCCTTCTTTTTCCCTTTCTTGTTTTTAAACTTAGTCATTTTCAAGTTCACGGTTCCTAGGGTTCGAGGATTGTCGTGTTTATATTTATGTTCACTCAGTCTTACATAAATCCTCTTCAACACTTTGATTTTTCTTTAGTTGGGGGGTGCTCAGGTTGGAACATATGCCTTTTTTTTCCGCAACCTACACATTGAACTTCAACTTTCATGTTCTACACTTTGACCATCACTTAACATTTATTCCTTCCACAGATGTTGGGTTTCCAATTGTTTCATCATTCTGATGCTTGCGAGTCTAACCAACTGCCCTTCCATACTTATTTTTTTCTTTGGATCATTTCTCAGCGCAGATTCGTGGGTTGGTGGGTTCATGAAAGTTTCATATTGATATTCCTTCATCTCTGTCCCTGCCATTACATTCTTTTCCCAATGCACAATAAATGTTATTTAAGGGATAATCATTGTTAGTCATATTTTGAAAAGGTCGTTATTAATGGTGAAAGGCTCGAGAAAATTTCATTTAATCCACATTCATGAAAGGACTAAATTATCATTATCTCGTGAAAAGGCTTATTTGTAATCATTACCTAGCCAAAGAAACAATTCTATCAACTTAATGGAAACATCAACTCGACAATAGTTTTGTGGTGACACTCTGAATATTTTTGGCCACGAAAATCAGAACCTCTAGTGGTCGAGAGAATAATGGTATTATTCTTTCCTTCCTGCTGCACATAAATAAGGAAACGTGATTTGGACATCTAGTATTGTTCTTGCTAGTTTTGTTCCAAAGGTGTTCGATTGTAAGGAAATTGTTGCATGGGTGTGGATAAATAGTTATTGAATCAAAGGATCATACAACTCCAGGGACATTCTCCAATTTATCTTTCGCCTCAAGTATTCCATAAAATGTTAAAACTTCCAGAGCCGACTCTCACCTTCAAAGGTGAAGATTGCAGAAGATTTTTGAAGAAACAAAATAATGCGCTTAACCTCTTCCTATAATACTTGGAGAATATTGTGTATGTCCCAGTAGACATAACCCAAATTCAGGTTGACTCTTTAAAGAACCTATATTGATAAATTGCATGGTTATTTACCAGAATAACAGGTCAGGAAAACACTGCGTCTATATCTCGGATGATTATATATATTTTGTATTTTACAGTCCAAAAGAAAGATATTTTTGATTGGGGTAAGCTCATTTCTATCAAAATTTATTCCCAACTATCTCATTACAAAAAGGATAAGAAATTATTTATGGCTTCTTATTTGATATCTTCTATCATGCACTGTTGCCAATTCTTGAATTTGACTATCAACGAAGGGTAAAATGTGAAGCGAACCTTGTTACCTTTTGGTATCAGGCGCTATGGAGGCACAAAACCCCTTTGTTTTTTATATGAAGTTTATAATGATTTTGTTTCAGTATTCAATAAAAAATAATTCAGTGAGGGCACCTCCAAGATATCTATTGAAGTGACCAAGTTCCTAGAGAATAAAGGGATGATAGAGAAAATGGAAAATCATAGTATCATAAGAATTTTTTTCTCAAAATAAAATCCTTATTTTCTTCCATATTGTGTACATGATAAATTATTAATCATAGAGGTAGAGATGCAATATAATTTCTTCCTGCACTTTTTCCACGAAAAAAGGAAAAAGAAATTTATTCCTCTACCTTGGAAGATTGGATAATTTGTACCAAAAAATATAAATAAAATTGATGAATTTACAAGGTATTTTAACAATGTCAATTTGAAGTATGCAAAGAATATCAAAGGATTTGATCCAAATAAAGCCTTTATTGAACACATGCAAGCAATAGGGTTTAGTATTTCTTTCATTCAAATTGTTTTGAGTGAAGAGGAAGAAATCAATAGCCATAACATTCCTGTACATGATACTTCTGACTTGGAAACATTACTTAGTAGCAATGATCACTATAAACAAAAAGGAATAAGTTACGGTGAAAAGAGTGCTCAATATCCAGTTGTCACTCCAAAGAATACTGCATCCATGAGAAATGCTACAATGGCCCATCCAGTTAAGAAGTATGTCAATAATAGCTCTAGTGGAGGAGGAGATAAAAACCCTCCCTCTGGAAAAATACAAAGTTCCCACAAACTCCCTATGATAAAGAGAATAAAAACTCCATTACAGGAGGAGAAGAACAATCTATTAGAAAATTATATTCAAAGTTTTTCTTTGGAAGACATGTAACTAGAAGCAAACATTGAAAAGATATTTCCTGCAATAGAACAACATGAGCGTGTTGTTCAACAAGGTTTTGTATTGGAAGTCATTGGGAATGAAACCTTTAGTGAAGAATAATTTGTCACTTTTCAGAGCATTGTTTTTTATAGAGAATATAAAAATCTGATTGTGGAAAGAAATGACCAAAAAAATAACAAAGGAAAATTCTTCTCAGAGGTTGACCTCAAGTATATGCGACTGTCCCAAATTTAAAAAATTCACAAGGAAACTGGTGATGCACTTGATGATTCTATTGATGGTTTGGATGCTGAGAATGTCAGCTTAAAGGAAATGATCAAAGAGTTGGAAACATCCCGGATGCCTCTTCCCATTTTGGCCATCCCTTTGACAATCATAAAACCAACTACACCTAGTGTCAAATTCAAAGGATCGTCAAGTTTGCTTATAGTGGTTCGAAATTATGTTGAAAAAAATATTAAAAAGAGAATGTCACTTGTAATAGAGGCCTAGGAAGTCTGTAATAATATTGTTTCTTTTGGTTCAAGAGCACATGTATTTCATGAATATCTTCAGGATGCTATGAAAAATGAAGAAGAATTTAATACAGATGTTGTTTTACCATTTGGGATAAAAATTTCAAACATGACAGAAGCGAAGATGAGAGAATAAGATATGCCTTCTCCTAGTCGAATCAAATAGTTAAATTCATGTTGGAAAGAAACGATTAAAAATATAAGAAATATTATCCAATCATGCAATGAAGTTATAATAAAATGAGAAGAACTATTCAAAAGGATCACAGAAATAGATTTAGCAGGTAGCATTGGAGAAGTTCAATATCCTAAATTAATCTTTAACTCAATGTTTATGGAAAAGCAACAGTTTGATGAACATGTGGAAATACCGATGGGACTATCGACTGAGAAATTTAATAGTATAATTGAGTTTGATGAAGAAGAAATTGATAATTGGCTTATTGATTATTCTATGAAAAATCAAGATATTGAAGAATTGTTTCAAGGTATTTCTCATGACCTAAGAGATTTGGAAGGGGAACTATTTAATATCAAAATTAGACATGAGAGAAATGTTGTGCCCATGAAGAATTACATTGAAGATTGGTTTAAAAAAACAATTAACAAGTTAACTAAAGAAGGTCAAGAAACAATAGTTGGGACCATTATTGTAACTGCCAGCAAGGATAATAAAAGGAAAACAACAAACAAGTGAAAGAGGGAGAGATACCATCATAGTAAGTCTATACCTATTTTCATTTTTCTTTCCTTATCAGTTTTTCATCCAGTTATTCCACTTCTTTGAATAGAAAGGTTTAACCGAAATCTGATAACTTCCTTTTTTCTTCTTTCCAGGTCTTGTTGTTATGCATCTGCCCACCTTCTTCTCTCTATATTTTATTTCATGTTTATATTTACTTTTATGGTCAGCGGGAGCCTCAATCCCAATCATCTGGACAAATGCATTTTAAATTTTAGAACATTGTAACAGACTTTATTATGGCTGTGTTTTATAACTCTGAGTTTTGAGTATAGAATATTTGAAATTGGTCTATCATTATCTTCTTTTGAGATATACATGTGTTTACTCTATCAAAGTTCTCTTATGCGTATGAACCATATTATTTTATTTTTGTGTGCAATCGAAAACATTTTTTTTCATTGTGATGAATGTGAGGAAACTGTATTTATATTCTCAAATGTGTGATGTCTGAGATTCTTGGTCCTTTCACAGGAATTCTCAAAAAATAAAGATTTTGTTTTTCAGCGTTTTTATCTTTCTTTGAGCATAAAGAGTGGACTTTATCAAGGTCCTATATTATCTATTGATCTATAATATTAAAGAATATCATAAGTCAAATAGGAGTACCACCTTTTGAAAAATGCAGTAGGATTCATATCCTCATGAGGTTGTCATTTCGGTCCTTGACGGATTCAAGAATCAACAGAACCATGACAATGGAGGAATATGAGAAGCATTTCTTTGAATTGTTAAAGTATGTTGACTTCATCAAGGTTGAGAAGGTTAAAATCCAAAGGTTTATAATTGGGTTACCCTCCTTCTATAGTGACAAGATACAATATGATACTTTGGAGGAAACCATAAGGAGAGAAAGACACCTTTATGAGAAAAGAAAAGGAAGGCCAATGTTCCAAAAGGCTTGGGATGACAAGATGAAGGGAAAAAATGATCAAAGGAAGAAAGTATTTAAGCCACCTTTTTTCAAGAATAACTCCCAAGAAAATAAAAAAGGTCAGGCAGCTCAAAATAGGCAAAAGAATGTAGATTCATTTGGGAAAAGGCCAATGAAGCAGCCTAGTCAATGTTGGGGATGTGAGGGAAATAAATTATATAGGGACTGCCTCACAAAGGAGAAAGAATGAGGACTATCCACAACATTAAGGAGGATGAAACAATGAAATACATGGGAGGAAGCATGCCAAGTATTTATGTAGCCTTGGACAATAATCAGGCATGTTATCAATCCCCCATGATCGAAGTTGAAGGTAAGATTGACAACCAACCCATAACAATTTTATTTGATTATGGAGCTATCCATAGTTACATAAATGATAAAATTGTTGAAATATTTCACTTGCAAAGAAGTAAGAATACGAAATCTTGGTTAGTTTAGTTAGCCATGGGGGCTAAGAGAAAAATCAATGAGTTGGTTAAAGATTGGCCAATATAAATGAATGGACTTAGCACAAAGGTAGATGTAAACATGATACCATTGGGTTCATATGATTCTCTAATTGGCATGGATTGGTTGGAAAAACATCATGTTGTCCTATACTATTAAACAAGACAATCACATGTCTTGATGAGGAAGGGAAGGAAGGCAAGATTCAAGGCATTCCAAGAGTTGTAGTTGTTACAGAGATTTCAGTGATGCAGTTGAAGAAGAGCTTCAGGAAGGGATATCAGATGTTTTTTGCCCATATGGAGGCAAACAAAGAAAAAGTGGAAAGCATTGGAGACCATCCGGTCTTGTGGGATTTTGAAGATATTTTAAGAGAAATTCCAGGATTTCCACCAAAGAGAGACATTGATTTCTCTATTGATTTTGTGCCAAGAGCTACCTCGGTGTATAATACACCTTACAGAATGGGCACACCATAACTAAAATAGTTGCAGATGTAGCTTGAAGAACTTTTGAAGAAGGGGTATATATGTCTAAGTGTGTTGCCTTGGGGAGCCTCGATTCTTTTTGTGAAGAATAAGGATGGAACCTTAATGTTGTGTATTGATTTTAGGGAGCTTAATAAGGTTACCATAAAAAATAAGTATCCTTTGCCAAGAATTGATGATATATTTTATCAGTTGAAAGGTGCAAGAATATTTTTGAAGAGTGAATTGAGATCAGGATATAATCAAGGATAAAGGAAGAAGACATCAACAAGACAACATTCACAACAAGATATGGCCATTATGAATTACGGTAGTGATATTTGGGCTATCAAATGCCCCAACAGGTTTTATGTGCCTAATGAATGGAATGTTTAGGGAGTACATGTAAAAGTTTGTAATTGTTTTCTTAGATGATATACTCGTCTATTCTAAATCAAAAGAGGAAAATGAGCAACGTTTAAGAATGGTGTTGCAAGTTTTAAGAAAGAATAAATTGTATACTAAGTTAAGTAAGTGCATCTTTTACCAAAAGAAGATTCACTACTTGGGGCATATAATTTCAGCAGTAGGGATAGAAGTTGATCCTAAGAAGATAGAGGCCATTAGAGGATGGTCAACGCCAAAGAATGTCATAAAGGTCAGATCATTTATGGGTCTTTCCTTTTATTACTGAATATTCATAAAAGGATTCTCAAATATTCAATGTCCAATCACTTCTTTGCAAAAGAAGAGAGTGAAATTTGAATGGAATTCCAAGTGTGAAGAGAGTTTTCAACATTTGAAGGGAATATTGACAAGTGCACCAATATTGAATGTTGCAGATCCAAACGAAGATTTTCTTGTGTGCACCGATGCATGTAAGGAAGGACTTGATGGAATTCTCAGTCAAAGAGACCATGTGGTATGCTATGAGTCAAAAAAAATAAAAGAGCATGAGAATAATTATGCTACACATGACTTGGAGTTAGCAATGATTGTACATGCATTGAAAATGTGGAGACATTACCTTATGGGTAAGAAATTCGAGCTAAGAAAAAACCACTGTGGTCTGAAGAATTTGTTTGGACAACCAACACTAAATTCCAAACAAACTAGATGGATGGAATTTCTAAGTGAATATGACTTTGAAATTTAGCACATGAAGGGCAAGGAATATCAAGTGGCCATTGCACTCAATAGGAGATCTCATGAAGTGCATATTGCAGCCATCAACATGTACAAGACAAATATGAAAGACAAAATTATTGTAGCAACAAATTTAGATCAATAGTATGTAAAAATAAAAGAGATATTACAACAAAGTAATTTTCAATAGAAATTTAATTATTATGAGCTGAAAGAAGACAAAATTCTCATGTACAAAGGTAAGGTGTATGTGTCGAATTCTAGTGAGGTGAAAAATGTGATTTTGAGGGAAATGCACAATGTGCCATATGTCGAGCACCCGGGATATCAGAAGATAATTGTAGCAATAAGAAGCCAATACTTTTGGCTGGTAATGAAGAAGGAAGTGGTTAATTACATAGCCAAATGTCTAGAATGCCAAAAAGTGAAGACTAAACATAGACATCCAACAAGTTTGCTACAATCATTGCCCATTCCAAAATAGAAGTGGTAAGTAGTTACAATTGATTTTATTACTAATCTTCCCAGAATAGTGAAGCAACATGATTCCATCATGGTGGTGGTGGAAAAATTGATTAAAGAAGCATATTTTATTCTAGTAAAGACTACACACAAGGCAACAAATGTTGCAAATATTTATATGAAGGAATTTTCTAGGTTACATGGAGTGTCTAAGGAAATAGTTTCATATTGATTCCAAAGTTTACTTCAAATTTTTGGAAAGGTTTTTTCAAAGGCTTTGGAACAAATCAAAATCTTGGTACAACGTATCATCTGGAGTTACATGGGAAAACAGAAAGGACTAACAGGATAATTGAGGACATGCTTAGAATGTATGTGATGGATCAACCATCAAAGTGGGAAGATTATATTCATTTAGTTGACTTTTCCTACAACAATGGGTATTAGGCCTCATTGAAAATGATTCCATTTGAGGCATTGTATGGAAGAAAATGTAACACACCCGTGAGTTGGGATAATCCAATAGACAGAGCAGTTGTTGGGCCAAAATTGTTAAAGGAAATGGAAGAGTAGATGGCAAAGATAAAACATAAATTAAAAGTTGCCCAAGTGTTAAGAACCAAATATCAATATAGAATAGAAAAACCTCTGAAAAAGTACTCAACGCCTTGAAAAAGAGATAATTTCAGATAATAAGCCTCTTCGAGGGGGAAACCTCCTTTTACCCCACTTAAATGTTCAAGTACAAGATGATTAAAAATGAAAATGTCTCCTTGGTATATATAGGAGACTA